>JAHRHJ020000460.1:0-70843 GCA_019776745.2 Taxus chinensis | reverse complement strand
TCAAAGTTGCCTCCAGTTTTATAATTGTCACGCTGTCCTCCATAGGACTTCTGTCCATTATATAATTTTTAGCAAAATTATCCTTTACGTTTCCAGCAGGCTTATTTACTGCTGCTTTCTTATTGTTATCTCTTGGAAACTTACTCTTGTTTCCAAACTTTTTCCATGGTCCTTTTCTGGGTGCAAGAGAGGTTGAAGAAGGGTTTGCAGTCTTCTTCCGCACTTCCTCCTTATGAGAAGAAATAGCCTTTAATTTCTGTTCTTGCCTCATGGCCTTTTCAACAACTCCTTCCATAGTGGTTGGACTGTGAACATCGACCTCTCCCCCTATCACCGGATTCAATCCCATGATGAATTTCCGTATCCTGAACTTTTTCGTCAGTTTGATACTGCGGTACATACTTTGAGGAGTTTTGTAAAAACGCCCCAGAATTCAGTTACTGTTAACTTCCCTTGAGTCAAGTTCTGAAATTCTGTCATTTTCTGATCATAGAAAAGTTTGTGGCAGCCAACGTTGCCTAAAATAGCCTTTAAATTGATCCCAAGTGATATTGGTCTCATCAATGTTTAGCTCAGCTTTTCGGCTATCCCACCACGAAGATGCTTCGTGAGAAAGCTGATAGGCTCCCCATATAGCCTTGGTTTCCCAAATCTGAGAAGTTCCTTATTGAGAAAAAGTACTTCTCCATTTTCGCTGAGCCAGTTCTCAGTTCTCAGCTCCATCTCCTAATGTGGTGCCATCATACTTAGGTGGACTTATCCTTTTTATCATTAGTGAGTTCTGCTGCCAATCTGGCCTTTTTGTTTTCTGGTTGGACAGGTGCATTCCAGCATTAACATCAACACCCAACACTTTTCGGGGTTGTCCTCAGGAGGTTGCTGATTATTATTATCAGCTTCTTCATCCTCCTCATTTCCCGTCACCTGCTGTTCAAGTACAGCCAAGCGATCTCTTGTGTCCAACAGGGCAGCAAGGATCTCATCCAGTTTCTGGGTTGTTGCCGCTCTCCTCCTTCAGGTGGAGCATTACTCGCAACGTTTCCCCCTTGTTCTAACCATTTTCTGTTACAAGAAAATTCAGGTTTTTATCAGATTATGGACTCAATAGGTCCAAGAGCTGCAACCTTCAGCTCTGATACCAAGATGTAACATCCTCATTTTAGACAATAGAACAAGTCAATTTTTTTTTTTTTTTTGATAATTGCATACTGGTTCTAAATACATAATTTAGAACTCACAATTCAAATAACCATTTATATAACAGACAACCATATGCAGCTGTAATGACTCGGAATACCTCCGATCTATTCATTCCATGACTCGGTAATCTACCGATCTATTCATGAGTAAAAAGAGTTAGTGTTTTTTATTTAACACAACTCTTGGCGGTTCTCTTCCCTAATCTGGGATTCAGAATGCTCTGTCCAAGGAATCTAACTGAATAACTGTTACCATTATTCATCGGCATCTCATCCCTTAGACTAGGTGAATTAGGACAACGCAATCAGCAGCTTGCGATACTTTGGCCAAAGATTTGAAACATACTGTTCATGTCTCGTATTCCTTAACGGCATACTCGTCAATCTGGAATACGTCCTTCACCCCATTCATATGTTATATAGAATGTCTTATACTGACTACTGTCAGTCCTTCCTTTCACAACTGAATCACTCGGAGGCAGATTAACAAGGTGATAATGTTATATGGATGCCCACGAGGATTAGGGATATGATGACATACTGGTTCAACCTTGCAGTTCAACCAGTGTGTCATGATACCCCCAATCTCCGAGGCAGTC
Source organism: Taxus chinensis (assembly GCA_019776745.2). Classification (NCBI taxonomy): domain Eukaryota; kingdom Viridiplantae; phylum Streptophyta; class Pinopsida; order Cupressales; family Taxaceae; genus Taxus; species Taxus chinensis. Next base: position 69,045 of record JAHRHJ020000460.1, on the reverse strand, counting down.
TTATAACATGACCACGTTCTTAATCGGTCCCAGGGTAACTCGTGCGAAATCAAGTGTAAATCTTAGCGATCAATGCAAAGGGTGTCGCCATAAGTCACCTGCATTGTTGTAACTTCGAGAAGATCCTAATCTTCTCGGAGGTACAGCTCTGCAGTCGACTTTATGTCGTCAACCTTTAGATCCGCCTCGAGAAGATCTACCCAAAAACAAGCGTTACGCACTAGAGATTTAAATTACTTTTAAAGACTTTTCCCTAAGGTTAGCCTTTCCAAATCCCTGGATTCTTTGTCTTAAGACGACCCTCCTCTATAAAACTCATTACTTGGTAGAGGTATTACGGTCACTTCTCATCAAGGAGTCATTAGAATACACCTGATTCTAAAGCAACAGAATTCAGACAATATCTCATAACCTATGCTTGAGATTGCCATCTGAACTCCATTGATTGCCTATCAGTTCTCTTAACTGAATTTATATCATACTTTTTAGTTTAAAGATATAAATGATTAGAATCCAATTTACTATTGTCCTGTTATACTTAGGACTAGGGATTAGTAATTCAATCCAACTTGTTTAGCGTTCTCTCTTTTAGGCTCAATTTTAACCTATCTTCTAGAGAGACAATAATTAAATTACAATATTGCTTTTGCTAGAACAAATTAGAACTACTAAATACTCATAAGAATTTAGTCTAATTACTTACAAGCTTTCATTGTCAATCACAAAAGCATCCATATTATACAAAGATAACTATGCCCCTTCGTTACATAAACCGAAGAAGTTCATCTTCAGAATAGAATACAACACATAAGTATCAAACACTTATTTTCATTCCTTTCGAAACTCATACAATTACATTTTATGCAACAGCATACTTGATATAATGCTAACGGAAAAGAAACATCTTTTCTCATATAGTACATCTATAAAATCAAGCTGTAATTCATTATAAATCAAATAAACATCTGATCAGCCTGCAGATCTGCATTGCTTTTACCTCTTACGGCAACCATCTGCAAAAATAGTCAACATGAGTCAGTTCAATGAACTGAGCATGATAAGCACTAACTTTTAAAACAATTGCAATCATCAATTGTTTTCATTAAACACCCTGTTTTAATTGAAATCAGATATTCACATAAGTTAAACATGATTAGACTATGCCATTGTAATACTGGAATGATTACAATTATGTAACTCTATCATTGTTACAATTAGTCTTAATCATTTTCTATATTTCATCAAATATTAAGAAACAAGGAACGAATGCACACAACAATCATTAAACCCAAAATCACAACATTGGTCAGATTGTTTCATTCTCCAAAAAGGAAATAACATAACAATTCGGGATTCCACCAATATGTTACAAACAATTTCCTACTGATAGTTCATTATCAATAATATTAAATAAAGGAAGAGAAAGAATCAAACCATTCATACTTCCTTTTACACAAGTTCATCACTGTACTGCCTTCACATATGAAAACAGTCAACCAGTATATAAAATGAACAAGTTAGACAGGCCGAAATCAAGATCACTATTCTAAATCACGAAAATAGAAACTCAGCAAATCTCTTGTACAGCAACTAACACATCTACATTTCATGTAACAACCATAAGCCCAATGCAAGTTCCTTTTGCACAGTAAAGCCTTATCACCAATTGAAAACAAGAGCTACAAGCGTATCGCTGAAAACAACAACTATTGCATCAACAATCTAAGGTTTCCCAAAGGACTATGCTATGTTGCCCACACGGTACTTCCAAATCATGCACAGTCGATCGGACAGATCAAAATGGAAGGAAACATAGCATACATATTCTTGCTCAGTCAAAATCGGACTGAAGTGAAGGAAAGGAATTCAACCAAACGATCCTTACCTTGCAGCTTGCAAGTCTTGGTGCGTTATTCGCGACTTACCCTAACAAGGTCAAAACACGAAACAGTCATCCAAACACAAGGACCTCAAAAGTAACAAAGACAGTCCAAGGTCAAGCTCAAAAAGAGACAGTAGTACAAGTTACCTTCCCGGAATTTCCAATGATTCAAACGGAGGTATCAATTCATGCAAAAGCTTAAGAATTCATACAGACAATCCTCAACAAAGCATATCAATAGTCAGACAGCAAAATACTCTCTGCCAATCATTTTACACTAACTTGCTCAGGTCAAAGACATACATGTCCACCTAAGAATCTGTACCTCAAATCCCAAAAACACGAAGGAATTCCAAATTGCAATAACAAAATCAAAATACATGTTATTCCATTAAGTCGCCGGCACTTAAAATACCAACACTTAACTTTATTCAGCTCATGAATAAAATGAATCATTCATTCGACTCCTCAGAGTCGTCCAAGTCGTAATAGCATAATCTATATATTCACACAGTGACTGATAAAGGTTTGCACGCATAACCACTGAACCCTACAGCAACGTACAATGACATAGATTGATAAATCCATATATGCTATTCATGGATAACATTCAGAAAGAACAAGCGAAGCAAATTGAATATCCATTTCTAGCAAGGAAAAGCAACTAAGCCGCTTCGAACTTTCTAACAGCTTTCACATAGAAAGGAAAATGCATAAACAGGAAGTCTTTATCTTTTAACTACTTCAAATAACAGTAGACAAAAGCCCTGTTTCTTCTTATCAGGCTTTTACAAGAATCCAATCACAAAACTTGCGGATAAATCTACATTCCAGCAAAAGAAAGCAATACGATTCAGTCATCGACTCCACTGAGTCGATACAACAAAGTACAGGTGTATTTATATTATACACAGTGCACAAATAATCCCGCTAACCTAATAACAGGGAAAACAACTTCCGCTAGGTCGAAAAGACTATGGTAACACTACAGTTACCTGTTCCAAGCCAAAAATTGAAAACAAAATGAAACCCGAAAGTATCACTAGTCGTTGTCAACAATCCCATGACCGAGCACCCAAAGAAGCGATAATACCAATCATTCTTACAGTATTCCTTCAAATCATTAATACAGTTTCTATATCAAGAAACAGTGACCACGAATCAAGACATACAGTGGTCCTATACTACTCATAGGTATATTCCAAGGGCTCACGCCAAACAGGCCGAACACTCGCATATTGTTAATAAATACCTCTCATGCATAATCCAGGAAGAATGTACAAACAAGTAGAGTTAAAATTCGATTTCCACAAACACCCAACAAACGGATTTGAAGAAAAATCGAACCAGAAGAAATACAGTGCCAATAATCAAACTAGATCTCATAGAAAATTCATCCAATCTTCACAGAACATTTGAACAGAGTTGTTTTAATGAAAGCACTTGAAAAACAGCAAGATATTTAAAGGTTAGGGCCTAGCATGCCTGTTTGTTGATCAAATTTCCGAAGCAGGCCACAGGAAGAGCTCAAACTTCCTTTTCTTTTTCCCAAATACAGCGACCAACAAAATTTCGCTGTCCTATTTACAATATATCCTCCATGGCAGAGAAAAGAGCCAGAGAATTTCATTCTCGCCATGCAACTCAAGAGAACTGGTGCTATGAACAGTAAACTAGCAGAGAAAGAGAGAGAAGAAGACCGAAAATCGCGATACACCAAACAAACCTTCCAACTTCTCGTTTGCATGCTATTCCGCGAGCTCCGGCTCGACTCCCTAGACATTAAGTGCCATTAAACCAATTTTCCCGCTTAATCTCAACTCCCACCGACCGCCGAAATTGGCGACAGTCCATCCAAAAACTCAAGTTCATTTCCAAACTTAGTAATTGCCAAGTCTGCCAAGGTTAGCCGCCGCCTAAGCCTCCGCCATATGCCTGTCCCTCATCCTTATCCTTCCCATTTATTGCCATAGAGAATAGCGCCCATGGTTCGCCACCCTTCAAAGGCCCCTTCCCAAAAACTCTTAGTTAGCTAGGTTAGTATCTTAGGTTAGAGTTTTAGGGTAATGACCATGCTAACCATTTTACACTTAGTTTTTATTTTAGGATCATAACACATAGCCTAGGTCTAGGTTAGACTAACAATAATCTAACCCCTAGGTTAGGTTATTGTTTTAGGTTACTAACCCTTAGTAATTCAGTTTGGTCCTTCTCCTGAAAACCCGGAGAGACCTGTATCATACTTTCTAGAACAGAGCCACTCCTGTTCTTATTACAGAATTGTATGTCAATGAATTATTACCTGGTCTTTAATCGAGACCTTCCAGATATACTAAATATCGGGAACCGTTTCATTTCTCGAGATCAGCCTGAGTCATACTCCTGACCCGCTTTCTAAATGCTTCCATACCTTGCAACCTGTTCAAGGTTCGTGATCTAATTTTATCACTTCACAAAATTAAAGCATTACTTGGATCAATTCCTCTGGTCCAAGTCTAGATATTATTGATGAATACCTGTATAATTCATTCCGTGATCAGATTAATATTCAGTCACAAAATGAAATAAATAAAAGAGTCTATTAATATTTTGACTCAGTCAAGATCTGCAATCTGCAAGAAATTTAATACATATCAAGCATGATTTCCGAATCGAGGTACACAATCCATTTACTAGAAATCGCATATCAACACTTGAATTCTTAGGAGAAAGTAACAACAGTTCAGGGTGTTACACTTCATAGGAGGATAATTTCTTTTTTCCATCCACACATATACTTACATTGCTTCATCTAGTTATTTCTCGATATTCGGTGCATCTTGAAAAAGAGATTCCTAGGGAATAATTCTACACACATGAATAAAGAATTACATGTAGTTTGAGATGTAGTGCAATGCTCACTCATATGTTCACTCTCTTGGGTGACCGTTGGGTCGGTCTGACTCCCCATTTACATATTTTTGTTTTTAGGATTTGATGTGTTTTGGGGTTTTGCAGGAGATCATTTATTTTTCAGGTTACAGGTGAACTCTATGATCATACAAGAGATAGATTTTAAAGGTTGGATACATTAATACAATATAATAAAAATCATTTTCTAGGGTTCTTTATAGACACAGGATCCTAAAATTATTATTTGGATCCTAAGCACCCCTGACCAAGCCCAAACACCCTATTCCACCTTATTCAGACAGTTCCACAACTTTCTATGTGCGGTTGTGACATTTTCCTCCACATGTTAATCAATCTTCTAATCTGGAATACTTTGAAATTAATTAGGAAACTAGCTAGGTCCTCTATTCTCTCTCTTGCACCTAGGGTTTCAAATTTATTGTCTTTCTTACTTGTGTCAAATCAGTGCTTTAACGTTTATACATGACATATGACTTTGTAATATCTTGGGTTTTACAAATTCAATATTTGTTAAATCATGACGCAAAATCAGGCCATGTCAAGCCAATACAATCATGTCAAGTGTATAGGGACATTTCCAAGAGTCTTCATATGAAGCTACAAATCATAAATCAACATTTAGAGGTATATTTAGGTCATATGTATGACTATCCTTTAGGACAAACATGTTTAACATGCACACATGAGATTGATCAAGAAGTTACAGCTGCATTTATGAGAAACCAAGACTTGGCACATGTGAAGGGATATATTATAGAGATGTTCTCTAAATTTTAGGGAAAAAAGAAGAGGATTTTTGAATTTATGAGGTTTTTTACTAAAATCTAGTCCTCAAAATGCTCTTCTCCAACTCGAACGTCAACTTTAAGACCTCAAAGGCATGTAAAACTTCTTCATAGTACTCAAACCTCTTCACCAATGTTAGATCATGGAATGTATCCCAATTTGTAAGTGAAATGAGGTTAATTGATGCCCTAAGCTTTATAAAAAAAAATTAACAGTAGAAGTAATTCCAAACCCTCCCCAAACCCTCATAATGGAGTGATAGGAAAAATATGAGTTGTTTGAGCATGAAATGACTTGGGTAAGCTAAGTTATAGATCCAAGCATTTAGAAAAATCCTTTAAGAAAATTTTCTCATTGGTGGCATGTTCCAAGTATGCCATTTTATTATAGAAAGACCCTTGTTTTGAAGAAAATTACTATTACAATCATGAATGGAAGAGTTTAAGATTACAATATTCATGTGGAAGCATATATAAGAAGTTTCCTTCATGTCCATGAAAAAATATATCAAGTACAATGCAATTTTTTGGTGAACAAAGTTAAGTATGGTCTCCTACTACTGAGGGATAAGCATGTCAAAACCCAGACATTAGAGGATGATATATTCTTAATGAAATAGATTATTTTCAAGTGTTATATGACTTTACACAGGTGGTATAGGTCTAGTATAATGAGTTCAAGCTCATGACATCATGAAATGAATTACAAGACATTTAAGGAATCTTGTGAAATAAGCCTGCAATAATCACTTTTATCTACTCAACACATGGAGGGGAGTGTTCAATCGTGGGGTAGAATCTCTTGTTGAAATGTGGGTGTAATAGTTTTCTATGAAATTGAGTTTTGACATGTTAGATGCAAGGTGAATAAAGACTAATTCTTGAAGGTTAAATCCATCCTGAGTGATCTTTAAAAACAAAGCTTGTTTTATCTTCATGGCCTAAAAGGAAGCAATGTATGAATATAGTTAGTTGATCAAGGCATAGATATTTCAAAAAATGTGGCTATATAGCCTTAAAGAAGTGTTTAAGTTCATGAACTTACTCATATTGTGAAGGGAAATATTCTAAGTTTTAAACTCCTTTTTGTTGCTTTCTAAAAAAATCATCTTCTTTCTTGAATGAGAGTGATGGAGTAAATCCTTACATCTAAATTTTGACTACATATAATATTCTATCTTATCCAAGACTTGATAAGTCTTAAAGACTCATTCATTAAGTTTTATGAATCATTCTTTGACTATATTTTTGGAGAACATGTAACTAATCACACAAATGAAATATCAAATGAAGTTTGAAAGTGAAATGGAAAAGTATGAAGCATGTAAAGGGGTTATAAGGCTAGAGGATAAGTCTTGTAATGTTAACAAATAATTGTTAGGAAATATATATTAGTGCTCCATTTGTATGGGTGAATAATAATTACATGTGTAATTATTATTATGATAAATTAGTGAAAGTACATTTACTATGTAAATGTAAATAGTAAATGTAAAATGTGGTTAGTATGTGGTAAGTTAGTAAGTTAGAATAATAAAACAATTAGTATTGTTTTATTATTATATTGGTGAGAGGTTGAAACCATATGGGTGTATGGTTGTATATGAAGACAAATGTTGTTGTAAGGATTGTTATTTTACATCTCCTATATAATGGAGTGTATTGAAATAGTGAATTAATGAAAATATAATATAGAGTTGTTGATTTCAATTATTGTCTGTGTATCTATTTCATGGATTCTTTGTATTAGATCAGATTAATTTCTACATTTGGTACCAGAGCAGGTTAAATCTATCTCGAAGATGATCTCATAACTTTAGTTTCGTGATCTGGGTTTCTCCAAAAAATTTCGTGCAAAATGATCTATTATACAGGAAGCTACAATAGAAATTTCAGTAAAACCCAGTTCACAGTTTGGGAGAAACGTGCAATTTACTATACAGCACATTGATCACTGCTGTTTTTTTTGAAGTAATCAGAGAATCAGAGGTAATTCAAATCTGCATTCAATTTTTTTTTTTTTGGATATTTAGATTCAGAAAAATAGATACACCATTAGATAAATTTAATGGGTTGAAATTCCATACATGGAGAGTAAAAATTCAGATGCAGTTAATAAATACAAATCTATGGAGGATAGTAGATGGAAATGAAAAAGCACCTACAGATGTAAGCAAAATTGTAGAATGGGAAACTAGAGATGAACAAATAACAAATGAAATTGACTATAATTATGAAGAATTTCTATACTAATTGAATTTACTGGAGGATGGAGGTAAACGGAGGTTGGAGGTCATTCAGCGACCTCTCGTCAGTTGCCAACAACGGGGCCGCATATCAGCTTTGGTGACAGGTGTGTGTGTGTAGTTTGATTTTAGTGCTTCCAGTGTGGTGTGCCTCAGCTTGCAGTGATCCTGTTTTCAATAAGTGGAAATTTCACATTGAGGGGGGGAACATGATCCAATGTTCCATTTCCATTATGTCAGCTTTTTCTATGTATGTACGAGCAAGAGATTTCAGTAGAATTTCCTATGTTATTCCTTGCAGTGAGATAGTGATGAGAGTTGTTGATACTACTGCATCATCATGATATCATGGTTGTTAGTTATCCAGAAAAACTATCCAGAGGTTGTTGGTACTTTCCTAAAAAACCATCTGTTGTGTGGTTGTTGGTTAACCACTTGGAAAACCATCCAGAGGTTGTTGGTATTGTCCTTGAAACCATCCAGATCATGAGCATACTACGTAGCGGCACGTTGCAGTACAAAGCAGGTTTTCCCATGTTCGCACTAAGGGGGGAATGTTAGGAAATATATATTAGTGCTCCATTTGTATGGGTGAATAATAATTACATGTGTAATTATTATTATGATAAATTAGTGAAAGTACATTTACTATGTAAATGTAAATAGTAAATGTAAAATGTGGTTAGTATGTGGTAAGTTAGTAAGTTAGAATAATAAAACAATTAGTATTTATTTATTATTATATTGGTGAGAGGTTGAAACCATATGGGTGTATGGTTGTATATGAAGACAAATGTTGTTGTAAGGATTGTTATTTTACATCTCCTATATAATGGAGTGTATTGAAATAGTGAATTAATGAAAATATAATATAGAGTTGTTGATTTCAATTATTGTCTGTGTATCTATTTCATGGATTCTTTGTATTAGATCAGATTAATTTCTACAATAATTATAACATTAGTTACTTGGTATAAAATAACAAGAATAAAAAGAGATTTTTTCAAAAGGAAGTGGACAAAAGAAATGGAAGTTAAAGATTAGAGATGTTAGGTTAGGTTGTAAGAAGAACATTTTAAGATATGTCATAAGCGGTAGCAATTTTAGGAAGGTGTTTTAGTGATTTATAAGAGAATGAAGAATCTTGACATGTTGTTTAAGACATGTATTTGTAACTGACACAAAATCAGGTGTAATTATTGCAAAGTGATAAGTTTTGTACGATGTCATTCCTCCTTCCCTATTCGAGAAGAATACTTGAAGTTGAAGAGTTATTTTGTAAGGTGAAGTGCAAGAGTATTTTGAAATTTTTTTCCTTGATGATATAATCACCTTATTATGTATGTAGATATGTTTTTGAAGAATGAGCTGAAAATGTATGCCAACTAATGTAATCAGATTCATGCTTGTATGTGAGAGAAAACAAACATGTAATAAGAGATGAGATGAAGTGATAACTAGATGAGAGATTATTTAATGAGAATCATATACTTAGAAAGAGGATAAATATAAGCTTATCCAAGTATGAATAAGGGACCAATATTTGTGAGAAAAAGAATACTTGAAGAATGGGATTACAGTAGTGTGAAGGGTTTTGAAGATAGGTGAGACATGGTGAGTGAAGAAGAGAGATGAAAATAGGATAGATGAGCTGATTTAGATATCACAACTTGTTATATTAAGACAAATAAACAAGAGTGATAAGAAAAATCTTCCAGAAGACTAAGTGGTGGCTTAGCAGATAGGGAATTGAATTTTCCTTGTAATTTACAGCTTGCATAAGTTCAATTAGAAGCTTGTTTGGTGTATTGGGAGTTGTAGCTTCCATACATGTAGAAGATTGCTAAATTTCAAGTAACATATTGAATAAAATAGTAGTGTTTCACCTGATTCTTAGATGTTTCTTTGAAGTATTAATGAAACAGATAGGGTAACGGGCGTAGGAGGAATACTTGTTCAAATGTTGGTTGATGGGTTGTTGTGCACACATGACTTCTGAATCCATAGTTGATTGTGAGAGATTCCTTTTGGCTAGAACGAACTACCTGTAATGAAAATCAAGAACACCAGAAAGAGTTAAACAATATATGCAGTGAACTGCCTATAGTGTGCTAGATCTAGGAAGTGTGATAATTCCTAGATGGTTGTCAGTCCACTGTTTTAAACAATTTAATGTGGGAAATGAAATAAATCCTATTGTACTGCAAAATTATTTAGGTATCTCACTTAAACACAATAAGAAATAGATATGATCTAACAGGCTAGGCTAGAATAGGATCCAAAGGTCAAATAACTAGTTTTGGATCTCTGTAGGTCTGACAGAGGTCTTAGGTAGATCACAGGTGAATGAGGGTGATGTTGAATTTGGTGGATAGGTCATTTTTCTGGGTTGTATGGGAAAATACAGAGACCGATGCAGATTAAGGGTGACCAACGACGGTTGGGTGTAACCGGGCACCGGTTACTGTGGAAAACTGGGAATGTCACAAAATGAGTTTTGGGTCTCCTTTGTGATTGCACAAAGGAATTTGGTTGGTCGGAATGAGGTATTTGGTGATCTTGGGTGAGATTTAGCGAGGTTTTAATGGGTGTATGGAGGGGGTGTTGAAGGAGGTCAATGGGTGGCTAGGTAAACAATAGGTGATAATATAATAACAAAATGAAATGAAACCATAGAAGTATACTATTTTACTTACTTGGATTTTGGTGTTGGACGCCTGTGAGTGAGGGATGGAGGTGCTGGTAAGAGGTTGACTGGCTAAATGATCACTAATCATAGAAAAGCTTCTACATGGGCTGCATGAGCATTCCTCTTTGCTTGATTAGATCAAATCATCATTGGGGTGAGTGCTGGATGGTTGTACAAAAGAAAATTCTTGATCTCCTTCCTTGCATGCATGTTCTCACTGAAATTCACTCTCAGAAGATGTGATATCTCTCTGGATTGTGCTAATGTTTGCCAAATTTTTCCAATATTTTCCAACCTTGAAAATAAGGTTGTTTTGGGGTTAAAAGGGGTAACTGACAGGTGGTTCTGGCTTAACCGGCGATGGTTAGGGGTAACCGAGCGTTCAGTCAAGGTAGAATTTCCTAAGTTTACTAAACTAGGGAGATCCTCTTGATTTTCTCAGATATCATGTTGTTAACTCACAGATTAGTATAGAAGCTTCTTGTAAGCATGCGGGAATGTGGTTAGAGGGAATGTAGGCATTGATTTTTAGGGTTTGGGTAAGTCTTAGTTAGTTATGGTAACTTACTAAGAATAGGTCTTAGGTTGAGTTGGCTTGGTGAGGTGTCTAAGTGAACTGTATGTGTGGATATTATTTAAATAAGATATTTAAATAATAAATATAGTGAGGATAAAGAATTAATTTAATTAATTTAATTAAATTAATATTAGTGAGGTGAAGGGGCCATGGCTAGGTGAATGTGATGAAGGGTGCTTTATTGTTGAGGGACCAAAGAGGAGTGTGACCTAATTTTAGTGTCTACATTTTGCCCCTTTTTTTACATAGCTTGTATTGGTAAGCAAAACTAATAAAAATAAGATGTGGTTACCCCATGTGTGGGTAAAGGTGATCCCCCTCAAACTAAGAACTGATGAGGTAGAAGGAAGAATCGGTGAGTGGTTTGATAAAAGGTAAATGTGAAAAAAGGGCAAATGGGAACAGGGAAAAAGGGGTCCCAAGGTCTATGCGGGCAATCTAGGTAATGGGTCAGGGTAAAAGGTAGCAACATTCAAATGCATGCACATGTATAAACTGCAGCACACTACCAGGTTGAAGAGTAGTCAAACTCTACATCGTCTAAGGTTGATAGGTTTATCCAAACAAGGTTGAAGTGATTATGGTATCCAAGGTATAGGATATGGTCAGGAAACAAAACGTAGGTTAGGTGTAGGAACGTTTAGGTATATTTCGGTACACCAAAGGTAGGGTTAGGATAAAAAGTCATGAAATAGGCTAGGTAAGGTCATTAGGTCAACAACACAGGTAACAGTGCCACAAGGTATAGTAAAACATGAGGTCAAAGGTCACTAGCGATGGTCTCAAGTCCAAATATCTAAGTCACAGCATGGGTAAGGCCAAGGTAGGGGTAAAATAATGAGTCCCCAAAAGAGGACAAAGGCAAGTAGTAAATGATGAGGTCAGGAAAGGTGAGGTAAATGGGTTGGGTAAAGGTGGGGTGGGGTAAAGGATCAGGGTGAAGAGTAGGAAAAAAGAGGTAGGGCGCATAAAAGGGAAAAATGTAGGGAAATGTTGTAGGTGAGGGTGACCGATGCCAGTCATGGATAGCCGATGTCAGGTATAGGGTCAACCGATGACGATGGTTACATAGGGCAATGACTGATGCTGGTCAAGGGTAACTGAATGTCGGTTAGGTCGGGTTGGTTATAAAAAAAATCAAAAAATCCATGTGTTTTTTTTATTCATTTGTTATTTAGCTGAATGAGAAAATGACAAAAATAGATAGAAAAGAGTCAGATAAAATTGTCTCAAAAGAACCGAGCCTTGAGTTGGCAGTGTGAACGACGGGTGATCGGTTAGGTGAGAAGTAGGTCCATGGGATTAGGGTGAGAGATTTGATTGGGTAGAGGTTGCGGGTAGCTAATTTGGTGATGGTAGAGGCCGGAGAGGGATCGGGTAGGGCCACTGGTATAGCGGCCACATGTACCACAGAGACAGCGGCAGTGTGACGAGGTAAGTGCACTAATCTACATTATTGTGAGTAAATAGATTTGGGGATTAGGAAGATTATTTTATCGTTGTAGGTTTGTTTTGTTTTGTTTTTGTTTTTGTGGGTGGGGATGGATTAAATTTGGGAATGGGGGAATAGTGGGTAAAAAGAGGAATGGGGAGGGTAAGAAATGGGATAGGGGGGTGGGAAGAGGTCCAGGGTAGATTAGGTCATTTTAGGTGGGCAAAAGGGGCAAGGGGAAGGATTTTTAGAAAAATGGGGGTTTGGGAAGTCATGGGTTTTCCGTGACAGTGACCGACGTGTCAGTCAAGTTTGGCTGGCATCGATAAGGTGAACCAGTATCAGTCACCAAACAGGTGACCGATGCAAGTTAAGGGGTAACCGATGTTGGTAAAAGATAAACCGATATCGGTCACCAAGCAGGTGACTACATGCCAGTTAAGGGGTGACTAGGAATTGGTTAGGATGAACCAGGTACCGGTCAGGTTTTGAGGCACAAGGGTCCAAAATGAATGATGTGGGCTAGGTGGTTGAGATGGGTAGGGTGAAAATAGGGTGTGTGAAATGATAATTAGTGAATGAATATGGTCATGGTAAATGTAGATTAATGTTTTGCTTGGATTGGATGTAGGGGAGAGCGTAGTTACATATGAGGGATAGGGTTCCACCTCTACTGGTGACAGCATGTGTGGCACTAGCAACCCCAGAAGAGCTGCAACATGTGGAGGTAGTGGGCTTGAGTGGGGTTCAACATTATAGGCATGTTGTTCGACATCCTAGTTTGATGGTTGCGCTCATCGATAGATGGGATCCACATGACCAACATGTTCCACCTGCCGATGGGTGAGATGACTATCACCCTGGAGGACGTGTTCCAGATTTTAAGGTTACCCATATTGGGTGCCCAGGTGATACTCTATCTCCTTTGAGGCCTCAAAGGAGCTGATTGGGACTTTTTGGAGAGGGGGTAGCTGAGTGAGATTCTATAGCATCATTTTGAGCTATGGAGACATGTACCTAGCCCGTCTGGAGGAGACGAGGCTAGTGGTTTTGTTGATGGAGGTAGTGTGATGCTATGCACTGCCAAATGCAAAGGGTGGACGATTTCTCCTGATCACTGATGGGGTTACTCCATGATATGATGGTGCATGAGACCTAAGTTTCCTGGGCACCAGCATTCTTGGTGTAGCTATATAGAGAGCTATGGGCATATGGGCGGTTGCATAGGTTTAGTCCTGTGTTGTACATTTATACTGCACTGCTATGCATATGAGCACATAGTGTGTGTGTGACCTATAGGGATGCCCTAGTAGATGCATTCCCACTGAGATTTGTGTGGGTGGGGTATAGGAGATGGGTGTCGGTATTATAGGAGAGTGAAGATCAGATAGGCCAACACATGATGTGGCCCATTTTTAGTAGTTACTTGGAGGGATTGTCCAGAGTGGACATTATCTGAAGGCCATATGTGGGATTCCCCTCATATAGGCATATGCATGAGGAGCTAGCTGAGCTCCAGTTAGAGAGGTGGATACAGGGTTAGGAAGCTTGCCATGCTGGGGAGGATGAGATGATCCCGTAGACAGATTCTGACGGTAGTTTGGGCTCCTTACAGGACATTCCTCCACCCTACCCACAGTATCAAAGAGATGATGTGGAGAGGCCCTTACCTCTACCACAACCTACAATGCCCACAGGGGAGGGGGATCAGCCAGTGGATCAATGGATAGATGATGTTGGATGTACAGATAGGTACAGGTAGTGGTGGGTGGCTCAGTTATGAGCCATACCACCCAAACCGGGGCAGCTAGACCTAGCTACCATTATAGTGCAGAGAGATGCCCTACAGGGGTAGGTAGCTACATTGATTACCCAGTTGGGTATACTACAGACACAACTAGAGGGTTCAGAGGTAGAGGTAGTAGAGCTACATGTACATGTGGCCAGTCTACAGGCCAAATGGCCTGGTGGAGGAAATGGAGATGGTTAGGAGGGATGGTCAGGTGGCAGCCTTACAGGTTTAGGTGGCAGGTTTATAGGGCCAATTGGCCACAACCCAGACATAGATTGGGGCCTTACAGGCCCAGATATAGACACATGGGGAGGGGGCACCCCCACAAGCACTGGGAGTGGGTCCTAGTTCATAGGCAGGAAGTGAGCAAGGCTAGGTCCCGCAAGATAGGTACAGGGGCCACGACCTATGGGACCACCACATACTGTGCCTGTATCCAGGTTACGAGATGCCCTAGGTGAGGCTAGATATTATCAGGACTAGTTTATGGCAGCTGGGATAGATTTCATATCCTATGCCAAGAACAGGGCACAGACAGGTGTCTAGTGAGAGGATGAGATCCCGCACTCATAGTGTGGAGAGCACAGGAGGTCAATGAGCTCTGAGGCCCGATCAGGGAGAGGCCACCAGTGCACAGAGACCAGCTCTAGGTGAGGTGGCAACAGTAGGGACACAGGAGGCTGAGGGTACAGGTGACACAGAGATGGAGGACATCTGGCTAGATGCCTGATATGCGGTCACCTAGTTTTTGATGTATATAGTTATTTTTTGTGATATATATACCGGCTTGCATGCCAAAGATAGTTGTATTTTTTATCACATACTGGTCTACATACCGTAGACAGTGAGGTTGTACAAGTGATTTATATATTTTGAGTATATACCGGCCTACGTGCCGAAGAGATTTTGTATTGATTCATTATTTGTTTTTGTATTTATGAGACTGGCCTACGTGCCGATGACATTTTTTATAGTATATCGGCCTATGTGCTAAAATTTTTGAGATGATGGACATGATGAGATAGGCATGTATATTTGAGATACACATTTATTAATTTATATGATGAGATACATGGTATTTTTATGATGTGTTACTGTGTTTATGAAATTTGTGTTTTATGGCTCTGTGTTAGATGAGTTATGGATTTGTTAATTTGATATTGGCATGGAAATTAGGTGAGTTAGGCATGATGGAGCTCTCTTGAGCTTTAGGCATGGATAAAGTTTTCATATTGGTTATAGGCATGGATTGAGTCAGGTTGGTTTAGGTATGGAATCGAGTCAGGTTATAGGCCCATGGCCATTGAGTCTGGTTGATTTGGCATGGTTGAGTCAGAGTTATAGGCATGGTTGGTTGAAAGTCATATGTGAAGTTGTGATTCATTATATTTCCAAAGAAAATACTGGGTATCCAAAATTCACCCCCCCACCGATCCGGTAATTTTGATAACATGCATCAGATTATTCAGTCCCGAGCAAGTAAGATTGATTCGAGGCCCAAAATCATGTTTTTCGGGGTCCCCTCGGCCTTTTTTCTAACTCCCCCACCCAAGAAGAAATCCCAACAAGTTGAGAAAATGGAAGAAATGCAAAAAATAAGGTTGCAGGACTGTGTTAAGGCATTTCAGGTCTGAAGGGTTCGGGTCGTACTGAGGTTCGTTGTACCAAGCTTGGGGCTGAAAAAATGAAGAAAATCAGCTAAGTCCTAGTCCAGGTGGTCCACGGGACAGTTGGGACGTCGGGATGCGTGGGACGCGAAAAGCCGAAATGGCCGAAAGCAGGGAAAAATTGCCTAAGTCTTTTGTTTCACGCGGTTTGGGACAGCTGGGACAAAGGTACACGCGGGACGCGGATCAACCGATTTGGCCGCAAGTCGGTCCATTTTGGGTGGTTCGGAGATATTTGTCCTGGGCAGTCTAGGATAGTTGGGACCAAAGGTACGTGAGGGACGTTATGCAGAAAGAGCCGCCAACGAATGGAATTTTGTCGCCACGTTTCTTCACCTCAAACAAGAAGGAAGCCATTTCGGGTGAAGTTCGGAGATTTTCATCTAGGACAGCTGGGACAAAGAGTACACATGGGATGTGAAAAGGTGAAATGGCCGAAAAGAGACAAGGAGGCCCGTGGATGAATCAGAACGTGCCATGTGTCAGAAGGTTGAAAAGTTGTTAAGTGTTTGGCGCAAGGTAAAAATGCACCCCTCAGGCCCGAACCAATAAAATAGTGCCACATGTCCAAGTTTAAGGGCCCGAAAGGAATTTTCAGAGGATGAACCCACAAATGAATCAGATCCTGACACGTGTCATCCAAGTGGCAGAGCGCAAAAAAGAAAAATTCAAATATTTTCCCGCCGATCCGTTTTGGTCTGTTTTTGCCCTAAATCTTTAGATCGCCATAACTTTCGATCCAGAGCTCAAATTTTCATGTTCTTTATATCAATGGAAAGCTGGTGAAATTATCTACACAATTCTGGGTCAATCTTGCATTTTGGTTCAGTTTGGAGAGAGAAAATCAAGAAACATCTCTGGCACGTGGTAATGGCCAGAACTGACATTTCAACAACCAGTTTTAATGCAGAATGGGTCGCATTCTTCTTCAGCACGGTTAAAAATGTCAAGGCATGGGTCTGTAAGGATGCCCATGCTGTTTTAATGCATCTACATTTAATGAGGAATGGCTCCCACATTTTTTTCACATTTTCTCTCTCCTGGGCTCGACCCATGCATTGTAAATAGCCAGATTTGGCTCATTCTTTAAGGGGGAACATTTCTTTGGATAACAAGCTTCTTCTTTCACCTTCACAGGTGATTTTTGCAAGTATCAGACCTCTTCTAAAATTGTAACAGGTTTTCTGCCTCTTTGATGTTGTAATGAAGGGATTTTGACAATGGAAATGACAATGCAGGCTCTGTGACCAGTTTTCAGTCCTCTGTTTGTGTTGCTTGTTTCATTTCAGACCTCTGATTACATCTTATCAGCCTGTGCATGATGTTTTATGTTGCATTTTATGATCTGTGTCTATCTGCAGAACAAGAAGTGTTCACCACTCCTCCTTTGGTGTATCACCTGTTAGTTTAGTTTCATTTTTGCACTTTCTATCTCTGTCTCCTTGGATTTTAGAGTAGGATTAGGAATTCAAACCTCTGCAATAGTACAAATAATAGATCTGATTAGAGGAGTTTGAGGAACCAGCCTCTAATCTGGATATTCCTCTCTCATTTTGCAAGTCCCACACTTGGAGAGAGGTTTCAATGTTGTGTAATCACACTGGATGCCTGAAACATCAACCTAGAAGCCTGATGTGCATCCAGGGGGTGCTGCTGATTTGCACTAACAGTTTTGGCACGCCCGGTGGGACCTTAGAGGTATTTCACTTTATCTTTGATAGGTTGGTGTGTTCCTGTTAAAGATTCAACCTTTTGGAGGCACTTTCAAAAGCACATCTGACGACTCCATCTGGTAAATAACTCATTCTCTGAGTTGCAGACCACTTTTTCATCCATTTCCATCCATCCTTCTTTCCATCTCTTTCATCCTTTTCCATTCCATGAAGTTGTGTAATCATGACTTCATTTCCATCATGGAATTCACATTTACAACAGTAGTATATCACACCTCCAACATGTTTTACAAATCCTCCAAATCAGCATTTTGATCAAATTCAAAATCAGCATGTCTACCCATATGAGCAGCAGTGCCAAAGTCAGTTTGGTTGTGAAGCACATCAAGAGCAAGGGTATGCATGCAATGAAGACAATCAAATGGAAGATGCAGATTTTGTGGAAAAAATCCAAAAGATGGAGGCAAAGATGGTGCAATCAAGAGCAGCAACTCAAATGAAGGCTTTCAGAATTGGTTGCAGGACTCCTTGTCCATGGGGAGGCCCTTTTCCAAGACACTTCAGCCCTCAGGAGAAGCTGGACTTTATGATGAAGATGCTGCCCCAACTTGCACAATGGACAGCAGAAATAGAGGCCTATACACTTGGTGTTGAACAACCTTGTCAATGGGTAAGTTCTACACCATCATCTGGTTTTTCTCTTCCCATTACTCAAGCAGCATCATCTCATTTGGAATTTCAAATTCTAAATCCAGTCAATGCTGCCCCAGGAGTTAATTCCATTTCTCCATTCCCTAGTCTTCCACCACATCTCGATTCTTCTGTCCTTTTCCCTTCCAAACAGCCATTCCCTCCAAAGAAACAAGAGTTTCTACCTCCTCCACCACCACGAAAAATTTCCAAATCAATTGAGTTACAATCCACTTCTCCTCTTGCATTCCCAAATCCATGTTGGGAGGATAAAAATTAGAATGCCAGTCAAGGAAAACAACAGCAGAAAGAAGAGCCAAACAAAGATAAAGAAATTCAAAGTCTGAAGAGTTGGGCTCTTAAATTTGGGATGAAAAAGATCCCCTTGATGGTTAAGCCTTCAGAAGAGGTTGGAGTTGGAGAACAAATGGTGGTTAGGACTGATTTTGTGGCAGCAGAAGAAGAGCAAAAAGAAGAAGTAGATCAGTGATCAGTTTGCTCAGAAAGTAGTGTCCATGTTGGCACTCTATTTGAAGGGAATGCTGATTCAATTCAAGTTGCACAATCAGCCATAGAGGAAGAAAGCTCTGAAGAAGATCCTACAGTCCCAACTTGTCCTCTAGAGCAGCAGATCGAAGAGTTTGACTTAACGAACTTCGTGCTAGAGGAAGAGTTCTATCAAGAGCAGGATTGTCTTCAAGTAGTAGAAGAGGGAGAAGCTGCTCCAAATCCAAAAGAAGAGGAGCACATTCTAGTTGTGGAGGAGAAAATTGCAGATCCAAGGGCTTTGAGCACAAAGCAGGCTACAGGAGAACCTTCAGTTCTTCTTTCTACTTCATCTCTCTCAAGTTCTAGTGCTGAAGAAGAGTTTGACCTCTCAAACTCAATGTTGGAGGATGAAAGAAACCATGATGATCAAGTTACAGATCAAGAGGACACCATGGAGGAAGTTGAGCATTTGCAGTAGGACAACAATAAGGTAGTTTATCTGTCAGATTTGGAGGACTGTTTTGATGAAGAAGAACCGGTTGAGTTTCCACCATTCTCTCTTTCATCATCCACGTTCCAAATACTTGAGCCTATGGTCATGAAGGAGAACATTCATTTGCAGCAGCCTGCATCTTATAGCAGCTCTTTGGAACTAAGATTGGAAGATTTTAATCTTTCATGTTCTTCATTGGAGGAAGAGAAAGGGCAGAAAAGTCCTACCATTGCTTCCACACCATCCATTCAAGAAGGTCTACAAGAAGACTCCATTTTTGGAGTTGAAAATCAGAGCTATGGGCATATCAAACGGATCATACCTTGCCCAATAAGGTATTTGACTTCATTGGAGTCAAAGGAGAAGTCACAACCAGTCATGCTTGCTTCTAAGCATGAGGATGAGCTACAAAGAACCAAGGATCAGCTGTCATACCTCTCCAATCCAAATGCAGAACAACTAAAAGAGGTATTGAATTTGCCTTCAGCTGATACCTTGATGATTTGGGTGGAAGACCAGCTTCTTGTTGATTTTCCATTCATCCAATCAGCCATGTTCAGTGCCAAATCAGTTGCATGGTTGCCAATTTTGAAGAAAGGAAGCTATTTTGCACAACCAGTTGCAGGGTTTGTTTAGCTTACCTTTGCTTCCAGTTAGAGTAGAGTAGGTAGGTTTGCTTTCAGTAAAAGAAGTGCTTGTGCACACTCTGCATGTTCCATTTGGAGCATGTATGATTTTTCAGTTTTGTACATAGTTTTTGTGGTGCTGGTTTTGCTCTTGCACAGTCCATTTCAGTGGGTTTCCAAGTGGCTCAGAGAGGAGGTTTTCAAAGTTCAGATTAGTTTGCAGGCTACAACTCATGACTCCATGCCCAATGGATGCTTCAGGCAACTGGTAACTTCATCTAGCAGGTAGATGACCCCGCTGAGTCACCAAATTGTTATCCAAAATTCACCCCCCAAGGGTAATTTTGATAACATGCATCAGATTATTCAGTCCCGAGCAAGTAGATTGATTCAAGGCCCAAAATCATGTTTTTCGGGGTCCCCTCGGCCTTTTTTCTAACTCCCCCACCCAAGAAGAAATCCCAACAGGTTGAGAAAATGGAAGAAATGCAAAAAATAAGGTTGCAGGACTGTGTTAAGGCATTTCGGGTCTGAAGGGTTTGGGTCATACTGAGGTTCGTTGTACCAAGCTTGGGGCCGAAAAAATGAAGAAAATCGGCTAAGTCCTAGTCCAGGCGGTCCGCGGGACAGTTGGGACGTCGGGACACGAGGGATGCGAAAAGCCGAAATCTGTCGAAAGAGGGAAAAAATTGCCTAAGTCTTTTGTTTCGCGCGGTTTGGGACAGCCGGACAAAGTACGTGTGGGACGCGAATCAACCGGTTTGCCAAGACAGTCCATTTCGGCGGTTCAGAGATATTTTTCCTGGGAAGTCCAGGATAGTTGGGCAAAAGGTATGCGAGGGACGTGAAAAGTTTAAAGAGTAACCAATTTTTTCCCAGCAGCCCGAATAACAGGAACAAATATGCGAATCTCGCCACGTGTTTCACCTCAAACAGGAACAAGGAAGCCCGAATCGGCCGAAGTAGAAGATTTTCGTCCAGGACAGCCAGGACAAAGAGTACACATGGGATGTGCGGGATGTGAAAAGGTGAAATGGCCGAAAAGAGACAAGGAGGCCCGCGGACGAATCAGAACGTGCCACGTGTCAGAAGGTTGAAAAGTTGCTAAGTGTTTGGCGCAAGGTAAAAATGCGCCCCTCAGGCCCGAACCAATAAAATAGTGCCACGTGTCCAAGTTTAAGGGCCCGAAAGGAATTTTTAGAGGATGAACCCATGGATGAATCAGAGCCTGACACGTGTCATCCAAGTGGCAGAGCGCGGGAAAAATTCAAATATTTTCCCGCCGATCCGTTTTGGCCTGTTTTTGCCCTAAATCTTCAGATCACCATAACTTTCGATCTAGAGCTCAGATTTTCACGTTCTTTATATCAATGGAAAGATGGTGAAATTATCTACATGATTCTAGGGTCAATCTTGCATTTTGGTTCAGTTTGGAGAGAGAAAATCAAGAAACATCTCTGGCACGTGGTAATGGCCAGAACTGACGTTTCAACAACCAGTTTTAATGCAGAATGGGTCGCATTCTTCTTCAGCATGGTTAAAAATGTCAGGGCATGGGTCTGTAAGGATGCCCATGCTATTTTAATGCATCTACATTCAATGAGGAATGGCTCCCACGTTTTTTTATTTTTCTCTCTCCTGGGCTCGACCCATGCATTGTAAATAGCCAGATTTGGCTCATTCTCTAGGGGGAGCATTTCTTTGGATAGAAAGCTTCTTCTTTCACCTTCACAGGTGATTTTTGCAAGTATCAGACCTCTTCTAATATTGTAACAGGTTTTCTACCTCTTTGATGTTGTAATGAAGGGATTTTGACAATGGAAATGACAATGCAGGCTCTGTGACCAGTTTTCAGTCCTCTGTTTGTGTTGCTTGTTTCATTTCAGACCTCTGATTACATCTTATCAGCCTGTGCATGATGTTTTATGTTGCATTTTATGATCTGTGTCTATCTGCAGAACAAGAAGTGTTCACCACTCCTCCTTTGGTGTATCACCTGTTAGTTTAGTTTCATTTTTGCACTTTCTATCTCTGTCTCCTTGGATTTTAGAGTAGGATTAGGAATTCAAACCTCTGCAATAGTGCAAATAATAGATCTGATCAGAGGAGTTTGAGGAACCAACCTCTAATCTGGAGATTCCTCTCTCATTTTACAAGTCCCACACTTGGAGAGAGGTTTTAATGTTATGCAATCGCACTGGATGCCTGAAACATCAACCTAGAAGCCTGATGTGCATCCAGGGGGTGCTGTAGATTTGCACTAACAGATACTATGGGTCATATGTGAGATGGGTATAATCTATACATAGTGATGATAAAAAAATGGCAGGTGTAATAAATGTATGCTATGATAATTTTTAAAATATGAAGCAACTTGTTATGGATGTGGTTTAATTTCCAAGTTTGGGTAAAAAATGGAAACTAAGTGAGATGTGATGTAAATGGTGGGGAACATGGAAGATGAATTATTTAGGTTAGGATCATGGTCAAGCTAGACTTCTAACGGCCCCATGCCTTGAAGTGTTGCTTACATAGTCTCAGTGATGACCTCATGCAAGATGTAGTTCTCATAAATATGAAAATGAGTTGGTAGGTTCTTGGGCATGTTGTGGGTTTAGATCTGTTAGGTGTGGGTAGATTATAGGTAAAATGATATAGAAAAGGTGATTGTGGCAAAAGAAGAAGATCACCCCATAAGTAAGCGTCGAGGACTATCCTAATAAGGTAATTAAAACGTAAACAACGATGGAGATAAGAGGGGGCAATTGATTGGGTAGGATCATACCAAGTAATCATGGAGGAGGTGATGAACATAAGACTCTAAAGACATTGCATGATTGACTGTTCTATGATGAAAAGTAGTCACAAGATTGTCCAAATTCCAAGATGTCCCTTGAGGAAATGTGGAAATGTTGGTAAGAAGGGTGACAGGTAGTTAATTTTATATGGCAAGAGGTCAGGACCTTCAGGAAAGAGAACCTAGATCACAATGGGAAAGTCCATGACAAAAAATCTTTTTTGTCTTGATAGACTGATCGATGTGGGAAGTCTATATGGGATAAATAACATGGTACTCCTTGAGGTATTTGTGAAGCTGATTGATGCGGGAAGCTTCAGTTTCTCTCATTTTTTTTGAAGCTATCACGTAGCTATCATTTAAGGGATTAGTCTATTTATAATAGAAATTTTTTCGAGAGGAAGATGTCTTTTTGAGGGATTCATATTTTTTATTAGAAGTTTGACTCAAGGATTTTGGTCCCATTGGAGGTCTTTGAAATCATGGAAAAGACCAAGTTTAAGTATATGAATCTTGTTCAAAAGGTAAGGTGAACATGACCATGGGATCTCATCTAAAGGTAGATGAAAAGTATCCATGAGAATCATGCTATGTGCAGTGCCATGGTACACATATTAAAGAGAAGATAACAAGTGACAGGTACTCACATGATTTTTGTTTAATCGTTAGGTGAGGTGTATGGAGTGGAATAGTGCTCAAGGGATGATCTTGTAAAGAGACAAAGCATGAGGTAGGACGATGACTCAACAATATAATGGTCGAAGATGCAATAGGTGTTAAGGGGTTCAGGTTTGGGTTTACCTTCAAGTGAAGATAAACGATAGGTACCCAATCCATAGGTATGAGTTACGATGTATGGTCCAAGCCAATTAGGAGAAAATTTTCCCTCGTTTACTTTTTTCTACTTTGGTTACATGTTGATTTTCTTTCAGGACAAGGTCACTGAATTGGAAGGTTTGTTCATGAACACATTTTTCATAAGCACGTTTGATACGTTGTTGGTAAACTTAAAGGTGATCCAGAGCATTAAGACGATGTTCATCTAATAACTCTAGTTATGATAAGATGGTCCTGACAAAAGTCATCTTCATTGAAGCATGTCCTGGAGAGAAATACAAGGTGAGGGAATATATACTTCATGAGGCAGAACTAAATATCTATACCGTATACTTGAGAAAAGGGTGTGGGTGCAGTGGAAGTGCAAATACTAGTATGGTATGTCCATAGGGCAAAAGGAATGTGCATATTCCAATCCTTCCTAGTATCCTCAATCACTTTCATGAGAATTTTGTTGAGGGTTTTGTTATTGGATTTGGCTTGGCCATTGGTTTGTGGGTAATAAGGTGATGAGAAACTAAGTTGAATGCCAAAGGCGTTGCAAAGTTTTTGTAATGTTCTATGGGTTTTGAATTGTTTTCCATTATCAGTGATGAAGCAATGAGGAATACCAAAGTGAAAAATGATGTGATGAGTAATGAACTCACATATTTTCTTAGCTTTTGTGGAGATGAGTGGTATGGCTTCCACCCATTTTGTGTATTATTCGGTAGCAGTTATTATCCATTCATGGTGTTGGGAAGAATGAGGATTGATTTCATCCGACAAGATCCAAACCCCATTGAGAGAAGGGCTAAAGTTCACAAGAAAATTGTAAGGCATGAATGGGTGTATGATGAAGGATTGGAATGTTGTTGGACATTTCACACAATGTTTGACATAGTCGCAACAATCATGGTTAAGGGTCAGCTAATAATAGCCGAGGTGAACAATACGCTTAGCAACAACAAGGCCAATAAAGTGACCTCCACATATGCCATCATGAACCTCCTTAATGGTATAAGGAATTTAAGAACTTGTGAGGCATCATACAAGAATACCATCAAAGCCACACTTATAGAGGAGTTTCCCTAAGATGACGTAATGAGAGACATTTTTAAGGAAGGCGCATTGTCCTTTATAGGTGAGATCAAGAGGTAAGATGGAGAGGGAAAGGTAGTCGGCATATTGTTTATACCAAAGGTCACTCAGGTCAGTGGTAGAGGTTTTGATTGATTGAACATCATGAGGTAAATAAGAAGGTGATTAGATTCATTGATGGTGACAAAGATTTTAGAATCGGCAGATGAAGCAAGTATTTGGGAAGCTAAGCAGGCCATGGTATCTACAAATTTGTTTGTTGAACGTGGGATGGTTTGAAAGGCGTAACGGTCAAAGGTGGTCAAAAGTATGTCTACATGATGTTTATACTTTTTAAGTATCTCATAATGACATTGGTATATACCATTGACTTGGTTTACGATCAATTGAGAATCATCAAAGATGTTGATTGATTTGACATCTAGGGTATAGGTGGCTTGGAGACCTAGTATGAGCACTTCGTATTCAGAAATATTGCTGGTACATTAAAAATATAGTTTAAAAGACAAAGGCATGGGTCCTCCATCAAGAGGAATGAGGATAATACCAGATCCACCCCCATGCTAACACTTGGAAAGGGTAGTAATTTGGTAAGGAGGTTCATCTAGGGAAAGGGTAGTAATTGACGCATTTGGAAAGTAACAATTAGAGGGTTGATCCCCAGAAATAGGTGTGGTCAACAATAGGTTGGCCCTTGATGGACTTTTGATGAATGAATTTGAGGTCAAGATCAGCTAAAAGCATAAGCCATCATGTGACACACTAATTTTGATAAGGTTTGGTGTACATGAAGTGTAAGGGGATAGTGTTGGTCACAACATAGGTTTTTTGGTTGAGTAGGTAATGACGGAGTTTGGTGGCAACGAAAACTAAGGCTAAGAAAAGTTTTTCAGGATGGTTGTATCGGGTTTCATAGTCCAAAAGAGTATGGCTTATGTAATAAACCACCTGCTCCCTGTGTTCTTCATTGTGATGAGTGAGCATGGCTCCCAAAGAATGATCGATAGCTGATATGTATAGGTAAAAAGGTTAATCATCTTTAGGTGGAATGAGTATGGGTGGTTGTAGAAGGTATTGTTTTAAGGCCCTCAAAAGATTTGTGACAGTCATCATCCCATTTTTAGGAGACATCCTTCTTGATCAGATGATGAAATGGTTGACATCAATTAGATAATTGTGAAATGAAATGGTGAATGAACTACAATTTACCTTGTAGACTACGGAGTTGTCTAAGGTTAGTAGGTGGAGGCATTTCGAGAATGGAATTGACTTTAGCAGAATCAAATTCTATACCACATGGAGAGAAATAATAAATCCCAGGAGATTTCCTGAGAGAACCATGAAGACGCATTTCTTAGGTTAAAGGTGGATGTAATATTTAATGAGGTGATCAAAAATTGTTTTAAGGACGGTTAGGTGCTCGACAGCGGACATTTGGATTTGGCCAAGATATCATCCACATAATCTTCCAATATGTGATGCATGATGTCATGGAAGATGTAATTCATAGCCCCCCTGATATGTGGACACTAAATGTTTTTAAGGCCAAAAGGCATGACTTGATAGTAGAAGGTCCCCCAAGGGGTAATGAACAAGGTTTTTTGTTGATTCTCTAGGGCAAGTAGGATTTGATTATAACTTGAGAAGCCATCCATGAGTGATAGCATCTCATGGCTAGCAGTAAGGTCAACCAGCTGGTCAATACTAGGTAAGGGAAAGTCATCTTTTGAGTAGGATAGGTTGAGGTCACAGAAGTCCATGTATATAAGGAGTCCCCCAGTTTATTTAGTGATAGGGACAATGTTAGAAATCCAATGAGGATAGTCAATGGGTAAGATTAAGGAAATAGAAAGAAGGTGATAAAGTTCTTTGACGAGAAGAGCAATGCGAGGATGAATTTTCCTCAGCTTTTGTTTAATGGGTTTGGCATTGGGAACAATTATGATATTGTGGACTACTATGCTGGGGTCAATATCAAGCATGTCTATGTAAGACCAAGAGAAAGCGTAGTTATGATCTCTGAGAAAATAAGTGATGGCTTCCTGTTTGGAAACATCTAAATATTTTCTGATCTTTAGGATGTGTGGGTCATCTTGAGTATGAATGTTGATCTGAGGGGAGTTGGAAAATGGAGAAGGTGTAGGATGAGTGGTATAACAACAAAAAGGTAAAAAACCTACCAGAGGAGAAAAGCCTTGTGAGGTGAGCTAGGCACAACAACATTGGAGTGGTGGCGTGGCAAGTTCTCTGATGCCAACCATGTTAATTTCAAATCTTAGGGGTGGATCTAAGAGATGTGAGGGTGGAGGTGTTGGTTGTTGAGTGGGCAGTGTGGGAATGGGTGTTGGTGTAGCAGGATCCTCGTCGAGAAGGTCTTCATCATCAAAGTTGGCCTCTGGAGGACACAACTGGATAAGGACAATTTTCAAGGCCTCACAATTCTCCACATCATGCCTTGGCATACGATGGTATGCAAAAATTTTAGTATCATCAAATTATTTTGGCTTGGGTTTGAGGGGATCATAAGGTCTGAGTGGCGGTAATGTGATGACATAAGTCTCCAAGGGAGGATGGTTAAATTTTTTACATAGGACCCTGTTAGTGGATCACAATGGGAAGTGAATGTGGGTTTGGGTGTAGTTATGGTTGATTGTCGAGGAACGGTCTTTGGAAGAGGAGGAGTGGATCGAGCTATGGGTTTGGGTGCTAGTGTGGTTTTAGGTGTCAGTCATGCTTGTTTGGGTAGGGGTATGGTAGGTGGATGGGTAGGAGGGTGTGTGGTTGTTTTGACTACCTTATTGTGGGGTAGTTGAGTTTTGTTTCTGGGTTACACCTTCTTGGGTAAAGGTGATGTGGGTGTATGAGGTCTAGAAGGAAAAGAAAAAGGAGGAAGAGGGCGAGTTATCCAAGGGGATAACGAGGGTGTTGTGAAGGTAGATGACGTGGGTCGTGCTTGGGGTGTGAGAGACACTGACTGAAGTGCATTAGGTAGTGAAGTAATAGCTGAGGGTATTAGAGGTATTAGTGGTAAAGATACTGCAAGTGCGGGCGTAATTCGTGTTGGGAGTTTGGGTAAGTTAGAGGTTTGTGAGGAAGGAATGGGTTGTTATGTTTTTGGTTTATTGATGGGTGGAGGTTGCTTGACCACATTGGGCAGTGAGGTCTTAAGACAGACGATACACGTGCATGTGTGATTGGCGCAACTAGGGTATGAGGTCGATGGGTTTGGTTCTTCTGTTTGGGTGTAGGAGTAGGTATAGTGTTGAATTTGGAGGATGTAGCTAAATCTAGTTTGATAGGTGGATGAGTAAGGTTGGTGATCAGGTTGACCCCTAAAGTGGTAATAGGCTTATTTGAGGAAGATGTTGTAGATGTGGATTTGGGTTTTAATGTAGGCCGGGTTATGGGTAAGGGTATGTTTTGAGCTATAATAGGTGTTATGGAAGGGTTTGTGATAGAGGTGGTTATGTTTGGTTCGATTGGTTGAAATATTTTTGGGTAGATAGTGGAGGTATTAGTAAGGGATCTCTGCATTTGTGTTGATATGGGAAGTAAAAGGCGCCCCCATAGTAAAGCCCTAACCACATAATCTAAGTGATTGACCAAACGTGAGAATGGAATTTTTGTAGGTTGAGTTGATGAGGACCTAATAGAAATTCCCATAAAATGTGTCTTAGAGACAGGAAATTGGCTAGCTTCAACTTTCGTGGGTAAGAGAGCCGAAAGTAGGTCTACATGATTTTGGGTAGCTGATATAGAATGCTCTCCAAGAGGAAAAGGTATCTCAACTGGGTCTATACTGGGTGGAGGAGATGATGGGATCTCCTCTATAAGTGGAGGAACAGATAGGTGCTCCTTTGTGGGTGGAGGAGGTAATGGGTGCTCCTTTGTGGGTGGAGGAGGTAATGGGTGCTCCTTTGTGGGTGGAGGAGGTACTGTAGGTAAAGGTTATCTAATTGGTGAAGCCAGGGGTGAGATGGTCTCGATGTTAGTAGAAGACTCCTCTGTAGGTGATGAAGGAGATGAAAGGTGTTCCTCTGTGGGTGAAACAATAGGGGAGGTTTGTTCTGACGTGGCAGGAGGATTTTGGGCTAGGATCTCCTCTATGGAAGGAATATGGGGTAATTGGGAGGTGATAGGTACATCATTAAAGATAGTGTGGACCTCACGGGTATGGGTATCATGAGTTGAGGTCTCACTGGTTTGATCAGACGAAGGGGCATGGTTGGGAAATGGTTTCTTGAAGATGTGTAGGTTTTGGTTGGTAGGTGCATTAGGATTATCCATAGTTAACTCACCTTTCTCGAGCATTTCTTGGACAATATTTTTGAAAGTGATGCAGTTGTCGTCACTATGACCCCTTTACTCGATGATAATTATAGAAATCATGTTCTTTATACCATGTGGGCATGGGGTGAGTAGTGTCAAAACCAATGTGTGGTTTTATAGGTGGAAGGGTGATGGCTCTGACTTTGATAAGCTTTTCTAATAAAGAAGAGTAAGGATCCCCAATTGGGGTATATTTCTGTTGCTCTCATCTGAATTGAAAATTTTGGATGGGTGAGAGATTAAATGAGGGGGTAGCTTGACTTGATGGATGTGCCAGGACATGGCCTTGAGTATCACTATGTTAGTAGTGCCCTTAGCCTTTGAATAATTGTTTTGCGGTTTGGAAGAAGAAGAGGTATCATTCGACTTAAATGATGAATTCTTATTGCATAATTGGATTTTCTTCTCTTCGATGGCCCGAATCTCTAACTTTCGTGCCATGGTGAATTCTTCATCAAATGTTTGGAAAGTTTGGACGTGCAAGGTTAGGTGAGATATGTCTAGCACAAGCCTGTGTGAAGAGCTCGATGAGTTCTGTTTGTGGGTAGTTAGAAGGTGAGTTGGTTGATCAAGCTATGCCAGCGAGCGACAAAATCCTGTGATAGATTCAGTCCTCATACTGACGTGTGGAGTATAGGCCAGTCATGGTAACCTTCTTGACGATATTGATAGAGAAATGATCCAAGAAGGCTTGGGATACCTGATTAAATGAGAATATAGAGTGTCTAGGTAACCCACTATACCAATCTAATGCAGGTCCAGTGAGAGACATGGGAAAGGTCCTCAAGACTAAGAGTATCATCATGAGCGATCAGGTAACACCCATGTTTGAAAGACCGCAAATGTTGTTGCGGGTATTCTTTGCTATTGAAACGGTTAAATTTAGGCATTTCCCAATGCACAAGATATGGACATATAGGAATGGATGGGTGGATGGGCTCATTACAAATCTCATCGTAGGTGAGAGTGTTGTGGGAGCCAAAAACCGATGTCTCTAATGTCTGCATCTTGTCCATCATTAATTTGATTAGGTCATTAATAGGTTGTGATGGTTGGGTGCCTCCTATAGCATAAGAGGGTTGGTGTTGGGCATATAATGGGGGTGGCATTCCAGTATATGGTGCTTCCGTGTAGGTAGATTGAGAAGAAGGAAGTGAAATAGGGGGTACATACCTAGAGTGAATAATAGATGAAATGGGAGGTTGTTGATAGAACGTAAATAGAGGTGGAAGGGTCATGGTGACCCTAGTGGCAATGGGGGCTAACGATTGGGGAATGGAAAGGACCACGTTTTGAAAGGGGGTAGGGGTCACCGACATGGGAGGTGGTTGTGTAGCTACGAGTATATGTGAGACAATAGGGGTGGATGAGGTTGTGTTTTGGGTGGTTGTCGAAGGGTATGGTGGATGTGGCGGGTGCAACAGATGTAACAGATGTGACAGTCATAGTAGGTATAGGACCTAGCTATGAAATGACTGGGGGTAAGGTAGATGCGGGCAGCATGCAGGTGCTAGATGGGGCTGAGTAGAAGTAGGAGTGAGTTGTCGGGGGGGGATAGATACGGGCATGCCATATATCAACTAACCCGAGGCATCTCGAGTGGATGAGTGGGAAAGATAAAACTGGTAAGGGTGGACAGGGTTTTGGTCAAGGAGTTCGTGTGAACTCCTCATCTCCATGGTAGCAATAGTGATAGGTTTGGATAGGATCCATGGCTGGTGATAAAATGGAAGGTGGTGAAGGACTAGGTGGGAGTGGTTGACAACTGGTATGAAATATGAGTGGCATTTTCTTGTCTACGGTCAACACCATGTGAACAGTACTGATCAGGTAGGACTACTTCTATGTAAATGACATATAGAATATAACAGTGATACAAGTGAATAGGTGGGTGGTAGGTGGAATTGGGATTAGTTACCAAATGGTGGTTAGAATGTGACATAGGCTAACCGATGCCAGTTAGGGAAAACCAACGTCGGTCAGGGGTAACCATACCAGTCACTGTGGAAAATGGACAGTTGAGTCAAAAAACAAGGTAGAAGGTAAAATCTGACAGGTATGCCAAATGCTGATGATGTTTTACCTATGTCAATGAGAATATATGATAGTGACAGGGGACTCTGAATAGCTAAAGAAAGATGAATGAAAATGTCCTTTTTATGTAGATTAACCAAAAGGACTTGGAACCCAACGTCGGTTGGGTATAACTGATGACGGTCAGAGGTAACTGACAATGATAGGTTACTGTGAAATTGAAACAATGATGAAAGAAAATGTGGTTGTGAATTAAAATATGATGTGGAATCAAACCCAAAATTCTAAGAATGATGAGAATATGGCCCAGGCACACTCAGATGAAGCTGGAAATACACCAACTATGATGAGGAGTGTGCAAGGATGAAATAAAAAAATGAAGAACGTGATCTCTCACCTCAAAATGCAAGCCAAGAAAAATGTGATCCTAAGAGTGCCCTTTCTATTATGTTTTTTCAACTTAAACTATTTAGAAGACTGACACATGAACTTGTAGAACATAATTTTTTGGCGAGGAAGGCTTCCTACAAAGAAGGAGATCTACAAGGTGATGTTTCAGAAATGTTATGGTGGGGGTGGGCTTCACTCTGAAGTATGACTCGGACATAGAGCAGCGAGCTGGGTGCCCACTTGTACCATGATCAATGTGATCACCTACAGGCTTCTTCTAGGTAGGATGTTGTTTAAGAATGTATGTATTTTTTAGAATTTTTGTGAGGTTTGGTAAGACTCAGAGAAAGAGAAAAGAGAAAGAAGTTCTTTTCTACGATTCGTTTGTCAACCATCAGCTGGGCATGACTTCCAGTCATATAGGTTGCCCTCAATTAATGTGAGCTAATGCAGATAAATTAGAATGAAATGCAGTTATTTTTAAGCCCAAATCAAAATGTGGAATTTGATGACACAATAAGATGAAGAGGAGAGGGATGCTCTTTCACTAATGCAATGCAGAAAACATAGAAGAAATGGTTCTTTTTAATTACACCAAAAGAAAAGTTTCCTTTAGAGACAATAGAAAGAAGAGAAGGGTTACCAAGGAAGAAAATTTTGTGTATGAACTTTTTAGAAGGGAAACAAACACACAATTTTTCCCTAGGAATGAATAAAATGCAAGGAACCCCAAATGGGTCCCACCGGACGTGCCAAAATGTTTCACCTAATTCTTAGATCGTTTCTTTGAAGTATTGAAGAAATAGATAGGGTAACGGGCATAGAAGGAATACCTTTTCAAATGTTGGTTGATAGGTTATTGCATGTGTGAATTTTGAATCCACAGCTGATCGTGAGAGCTTCCTTTTGGACTAGGAGGAACTACCTGTAATGCAAAACAAGACCACCAGAAGGAAGTTAAACAATATATGCAGTGGACTGCCTAGTGTATGCTAGATCCAGGAAGTGTGATACTTCCTAGATGGTGTCAATCCACTGTTTTAAACAATTTAATGCTGGTAAACAAAGTAAATCCTATTGTAGTTCAAAATGATTTAGGTATCTCACTTAAAACTACAATAAGAAATAGATCTAATCTAACAAGCTAAGCTAGAATAGAATCTAAAGGTCAAGGTAACTAGGTTCTGGGTTCTGCAGGTTTGATAGAGGTCTTAGGGTTAGGTCACAGGTGGATGAGGGTGATGCGATGAAATTTGGTGGGTAGGTCTCTATTCTAGGTTGTATGGTAAAATACAGAGACCGATGTCAGTTAGGGTAACTGATGATGTCGGTTATGGTGTAACCGGTGCCGGTTATTGTGGGGTAATTTGGAAATGTCATAAAACAAGCTTTAGGTCTCCTTTGTGATTGGACAAAGGAATTTGGTTGGTCAGGATGAGGTATTGGATGACTAGGGTAGGATTTGGTGAGGTTTTAATGGTCAAGTTTATGGAGGTGGAAATGTTGGAGGTCAATAGGTGGCTAGGTAAACTAATAGGTGATAAAATAATGACGCAAATGAAATAAACCAGAGAAGTATGACATTATACTTACTTGGATTCTAGTCCTAGATGTCTGTGAGTGAGGGAGGATGGAGGTTTTGATGAGGGGTGTTGAAGGCTTGTCCAGTGATCACCAAACATGAAGGAAGCTTCTTCATGGGTTGCATGTGCATTGCTTCTTTGGTTGGTTAGATCAGATCATGGCTATGGGTGAATGGAGGAAAAGATGTTTGATCTCCTTCCTTGCATGTAACAAAATGCTGGAATTCACTTCTTGCATGTGTTATCTCTCTGAGATGTGTCATTATCACTAACCTGTCTTCTTTGCTCTTCCAACCTTCCAACTTCCAACCTTGAGAATAAGGTTGTTTTGGGGTTAAAAGGGTAACCGATGGTGGTTCTAATGACTTAACCGGTGGTATGTTAGGGGTAACCGGCATCGGTCAAGGTGGGATTTCCTAGGTTTACTAAACTAGGGAGATCCTCTTGATTTCCTGGGATCTCGTGTTGTTAACCCATAGATTAGAATGGAAACTTCTTGTAAGCATGTGGGAATTTGGTTAGAGGGAATGTAGGCATTGATTTTTAGGGTTTAGGTAAGGTCTTAGTTAGTTATGGCAACTTACTAAGAATAGGTCTTAGGTTGAGGTGGCTTGATGAGGTGTCTAAGTGAGGTTGATATGTGTGGATATTATCTAAATTAGGATATTTAAATAATAAATATAGTGAGGATAATGAATTAATTTAATTAAATTAATATTAGTGGGGTGAAGGGGGCCATGGCTAGGTGAATGTGATGAAGGGTGTTTATTTGTTGAGGGACCAAAGGGGAGTGTGACCTAATTTTAGTGTCTACATTCGTAGGTAGCCAAGGTAAGGAAGTGGTAGCTTGGAAACATAACAAGGAAAGTTGTTAGGATTAACATTGGTATGTTCCTTAGCAATCAAGTTTGGTCTGGTCAAGATAAACATCATGAGTAAGGTAAGGTAAGGTAAGGTTATATGTGTACATAGTAGCATCATCATAAAGTACAATGAGTAAGGGAAATATTGCATGAGTGTTTAATGGGCAAGGTCGGTGTGGGTAATAGGTAAGGTCAGGGTTATGTAAGATTTGTATCCTAACATTAAGGTTTGATGTGTTTTTTATGATTATATTTCATTTATTACATTGATGTCATGGAAACTAGATTATTTAAGTAACCTTATAATGTACAACTCCATGATTAAATGGTTTAATTTTGTAGCCAATGTATTGATGTTATGGAAACTAAATGTTAGGCATAGGTTTGGTTGATGTCAAATGAATATGATGATGTTGTTTTGATTTCCACGGTATTGTATTTATCAAACTAGCTATGCAGAAGATTTTGATTAAAGGGAATTTTACTGCACCAAAAATGTGTTGAGTTATGGAAATTAGATGTATGGCATGGAAATTAAACATCATGAAGTTGTTTTGCATTGGAAATTTATCATAATCAAAAGTAAATGATGAAAGTATATGGGTGAAATCAGTATGGTTGAAAAAAACCTCACCTTGAGTTAATTTCCATAGTTATTTTTTTAAAAATACAAATGATTTTGTTTATTGGGGTAAAACCTCGTAGAGTTTGACCCTTAATAGTGATTTTCCATACAAGCCCTTGCACTTAAAGGTTACTTAATTAATCTCCCTAGGGAAGAACTATTTGTGAATGTTGAGTATGTAATTGGGTGTCAGTAGGTTCTTATAAGGGTATGTTTCCAAATTGTGCCAATTGTGAGATAGAGGGACTAGTAAATTTGTTACTCATTTTCCCAAAGATAAATGGTGTTTTGAATCCATAATGGTATTGTCCCGTTTGATTTTTATGAAGTAAGGAAATATGCCCAAAATACAAAGATGTGGCACCATCCTTTTATTTAGTCCAAATACCATAGGTAGGTTCAACCTAAGACTGCCCATCCCCTTAGAGAAATTACAGGAGCGATGGTATCTATAACAACTCCTATCTTAAAATAAGTTTGATACATTAGCCACATCCCCTGAGTGGATAGAAATAGGTAGAGGTCCTAGGGGTCTATGTCCCAATAACCTTGTTATCAACATGCCAAAGCTTCTACCAAGATAAGGCGCAAACACCAGAATAGGTAAGATAGGATGGACCAAAAGTGACCATAAAGTTCATTAACACTAAAATGGTTTTACTTAGTGTCACATGTATAGGTGACTTATGCGGGAAGTCTATATTTGTTTTATAAATTTGAGGAAACCAAAAATAGAAGCTCCAAAATTATTCCCTATGACCAATAAAAATTAAAAGTCTCCTTTTTGAAATAGACTAATTTACAATAGGTGGCAACATTTTAATAGGTGATTTTGAGGGAAAGATATACTTATAGTCAAAAGTAGATGTCATTTTTGAGGATTTCAGTTTTCCAAGCATAATTAATCAAGGATTCTCACTCCATATGGCCTAATCTTTTGTATCAATTGGACTTGAATCATGGAGATACTAAGGAGTATAGGCTAATGTAATAAGTGTTAGATATGCATGTTTCACTAAAAATTGAGGCCATTATTGATATGACAAGGATTGCTTATGAACTTGAGGAGTCGTGGTATTCTATGAAATTGAAAGATCTGATATGGTATCACCGTCATTCCTACATACTCACACAATAAAATATTGGTATAACTTAAATAGGTAGGTCAAGGAGACGGTTTTCAAATGATTAACATAGTAAGTGACGTAAAATGGTAGCTTCATTCAAAAATAAAATTGGATCTGCCTAATTTACATTACCTTGAGGTAATGGTTTATTGATGAGTTAGGATAAATGATATGCACCAAGGATCCATATGCATGAGGTAATGAATATAAGGTCTGTAGATAATTAGGGGTAAAATTTCCTAGGGTTTAGGACATAGCTTGTACCCTTACATGTTGGTAACATTAGAACAAGATCGCCAATGATTAATGATATTTTTTCATTTGTTTGTCATATGTACCTTAGATGTTTTTCTGGTAGATTTGAAAATCTTGTATAGAGATTTTAAAAAAAAAATTCTATAACTCAATTTGTTGTCCATATTTTTCTTAGTGGAAATCATGAATCAAAGATCAAACTAATCCCATTGAGGATATACAAAGTTTGGGATTTGGAATTCAAGACTTTCCTTCTAATATGATGTAACATATTAATCCAAAGAGAATCATTGGTACCAATTGAGTTTAAGCCCATTTTTAAGTCAATCCTTACCAGTGTCATCGACTTTTCAAATTAAGAATTTTATTGATGGTTTTGTTGGAAAATAGATGATTGGCCATTATGGTGAAGGGATGTTGATCAGATTTCTAGGTTGATCACTCTAGCATCCAGTGTGATTGCACAACATTGAATCCTTTCTTTGAGTGTGGGACTCGTGAAAATGAGAAAGGAATCTCCAGAGAAGGCTGGTTCCTCTTCCTAAACTACCTGCCACAAGCTATTCCAGTGCAGGCAAGCTAATCTAATCCTAATCTAACCATGCCAAGGAGACAGAGAGAGAGAGAGAAAAGGGAAAAACAGAGCCTACACTAAAACGGTGATACACCAGAGAAGGAAAATGTTGAACATCTATCAAAACTGCCATGGAACAAGGAGAGGTGAGCAATGGGAAGGATGGACAGATGCATCACAGGCCCAAGGATAGATTTCACACAGAAAATGTCCCAAAACTCCATGAACACAGCTCCAAACCTGCAATGAACATTCAAACGTGCACAAATACCTGCAATGAAGAGAGGCAAGAAGAAAACAAGCAAAAATGAGCAAGGATGGACAGATGCATCACGAAACACGTTTTTGTTGCTTCAGAAGTTTGCACAGAACATCATTTCAATAGTAAAAGGCAAAAAACGCCATTACAGAGCAAGGGGAGGAGGTTCGAACTCCATTTTCAACCCTGGAGAAGAAAAGGAGGGAGGACAGAGCTGAAAAGATGAACCACCTTTTTAAAAATGAGCCAAATCTGGCTTTTTACAATGCATGGGTCGAGCCCAGGAGAGAGAAAACATAGAAAACGTGCAAGCAGTCCAACCATTGACCAAAACGCATTCTTCATTAAAATCGGTGGTTGAAACATCACTTCTGGCCATGCTGAAGAAGAATGCGACCCATGTTTAAAACTGGTTGTTGAAATGTCAGTTCTGGCCATGTTGAAGAAGAATGCGACCCATGTGCATTAAAACTGGTTGTTGAAACGTCAGTTCTGGCCATTACCACGTGCCAGAGACGTTTCTTGATTTTCTCTCTCCATACTGAACCAAAATGCAAGATTGACCCTAGAATCATGTAGAGAATTTCACCAACTTTCCATTGATATAAAGAACGTGAAAATCTGAGCTCTGGATCGAAAGTTATGGCGATCTGAAGATTTAGGGCAAAAAACAGGCCAAAACGGATTTTGAATTTTTTCCCGCGCTCTGCCACTTGGATGACACGTGTCAGGCACTGATTGGATGAGAAATTCTCTCTCCTTCCCTTTCCGTGGGTTTTCCTTTGAAAATTTTGACTTTTTATAACTTTGGAAAATTTTCCATTTTTTCCCCGCGCCCCCGCCACTTGGGACACGTGGCGTGATCTGGTTGGAGGACAGGGGCGCGGGGTCATCCTTGTCTTTTAATTTTTTGGCCCAAGACTTTTGTCAAATTTTCCTAAGTCTTTCCCTGGCTCCGAACTCCCCCACCTTAGGACACGTGTCCTGTGTCTATTAGCTCGGGCCGACCCTTCAAACCTTGCCCTTTGAAATTTTTTGGCCAAAAAACACTTAGCCAATTTCCATTGCGCTTCCCCTTGTGACACGTGTCACGCTGCGATTCATCCGCGGGCCTCCTTGTCTCTTTCTAGCCACTTCACCTTTTCACGTCCCACGTACTTTTGGCCCGGATGTCCCAAACTGTCTGGGACAAATTTCTCCGAACCGCCCGATTCGGGCTTCCTTGTTCCTGTTTGCGGCGAAGACACGTGGCAAGATTCCATTCGCTCTCGGCTCTTTCGGCTTTTCACGTCCCGCGCGTACTTTTGGCCCGGATGTCCCAAACGAAAGTCCTCTGTTTCGGCCGAACCGGCCGGTTCGCGTCCTCCGCGTACTTTTGTCCCAACTGTCCCGGACTGCCTGGGACAAATATCTCCGAACCGCCTGAAATGGACTGACTTGCGCCAAACCGGCCGATCCGCGTCCTCCACGTACTTTTGTCCCAACTGTCCCAGACTGCACGAAACAAGACTTAGGCAATTTTCTTCATTTTTTCAGCCGCATTTTTTCCCTTTTCGGCTTTTCACGCCCCCACGCATCCCGATGTCCCAACTGTCCCAACTGTGCTGCTGCAGACCGCCTGGCGGCCTTTCAGCCGATTCGCGCCCCGACGTCCCAACTGTCCCAAGGACTGCCTGGACTAGGACTTAGCCGATTTTCTCTGTATTTCGGCACCAAGCTTGGCTTTTGCAATTTTTTCACATTTTTAAAACTTGCTGGGTTTTCTTCTTGGACAGGAGAGTTAGAAAGAAGCCGAGGGGACCCCAGAAACATGATTTTTTGCCTTGAATCAATCTACTTGCTCGGGACTGAATAATCTGATGCATGTTATCAAAATTACCCTGGGGGGTGAATTTTGGATAACAGTTTTGGCGACTCAGCGGGGTCATCTGCCTGCTAGATGAATGATCAGTAGCCTGAAGCAATCCATTGGGCATGGAGTCATGAGTTGTAGCCTGTAAACTGATCTGATCTTTGAAAACCTCCCTCTGAGCCACTTGAAACCCACTGAACATGGAGTCGTTCTCACCAAAATGCCACTGAAATGGACTGTGCAAGAGCAAAACCAGCACCACAAAAACTATGTACAGAACTGAAAATCATACATGCTCCAAATGGAACATGCAGAGTGTGCACAAGCACTTCTTCTACTGAAAGCAAACCTACCTACTCTACTCTAACTGGAAGCAAAGGCAAGCTAAACAAACCCTGCAATTGGTTGTGAGAAATAGCTTCCCTTTCTCAAAAGTGGCAGCCATGCAATTGATTTGGAGCTGATCATGGCTGATTGGATGAGTGGAAAATCAACAAGAAGCTGGTCTTCCACCCAAATCATCAAGGTATCAGCTGAAGGCAAATTCAATACCTCTTTTAGTTGCTCTGCATTTGGATTGAAGAGGTATGACAGCTGATCCTTGGTACTTTGTAGCTCACCCTCATGCTCAGAAGCAAGCATGACTGGTTGTGACTTCTCCTTTGGCTCCAATGAAGCCAAATACCTGATTGGGCAAGGTCTGATCCATTTGATATGCCCATAGCTCTGATTTTCAACTCCAAAAATGGAGTCTTCTTGTAGACCCTCTTGAATGGATGGTGTGGAAGAAATGGTGAAATTCCTCTGTCCTTTCTCTTCCTCCAATGAAGAACATGAAAGATTAAAATCTTCCAATCTTGGTTCCAAAGAGCTGCTATAAGATGCAGGCTGCTGCAAATGAATGTTCTCCTTCATGACAGCAGACTCAAGTGTTTGGAATGTGGATGATGAAAGAGAGAATGGTGGAAACTCAACCGGCTCTTCTCCATCAAAACAGTCCTCCAAATCTGACAGATAAACTGCCTCATGGCTGTCCTGCTGCAAATGCTCCACTTCCTCCATGGTGTCTTCTTGATCTGTAACTTGACCACCATGGTTTCTTTCACCCTCCAACATTGAGTTTGAGAGATCAAACTCCTCTTCAGTACTAGAACTTGAGAGAGGTGAAGTAGAAAGAAGAACTGAAGGTTCTCCTGTAGCCTGCTTTGTGCTCAAAGCCCTTGGATCTGCAATTTTCTCCTCCACAACTAGAATGTGCTCCTCTTCTTTTGGATCTGGAGCAGCTTCTCCTTTCTCTACTACTTGAAGACAATCTTGCTCTTGATAGAACTCTTCCTCTAGCATGAAGTTTGTCAAGTCAAACTCTTCAATCTGCTGCTCTAGAGGACAAGTTGGGACTGCAAGATCTTCTTCTGAGCTTTCTTCCTTTATGGCTGATTGTGCAACTTGAATTGAATCAGCATTCCCTTCAAATAGAGTGCCAACATGGACACTACTTTCTGAGCAAACTGACTGCTGATCTGCTTCTTCTTTTTTCTCTTCTTCTGCTGCCACAAAATCAGTCTTAACCACCATTTGTTCAACCTTAGCCTCTTCTGTAGGTTTAACCATCAAGGGGATCTTTGTCATCCCAAATTTGGCAGCCCAAACCCTCAAGTTGTCTGTCATTTCTTTTCTGTTGGGCTCCTCTTCTTGCTGTCCTTCATGGCCAATTTTTGCAATTTCTTCTTCCCCACATGGAATTGGGAATGCAAGAGGAGGGATGGGTTGTAACTCAATTGATTTGGCAATTTTTTGTGGTGGTAGAGGAGGTGAAACCTCTTGTTTCTTTGGGGGAGAGCGTATTTCTTTTAGCTCTTGTGGAGGGGATGACTGTTTGGAAGGAAAAAGGAAAGAAGAATTGAGGTGTGGTGGAAGACTGAGAGGTGGAGACATGGGATCAACATTTGGGACAGCAGATGGGGAGTTTAGAATTTGCAATTCCAAATGAGATGGTGCTGCTTGAGTAATGGGAAGAGAAAAACCAGATGATGGTGTAGAACTTACCCATTGACAAGGTTGTTCAACAACAAGTGTATAGGCCTCTATTTCTGCTGTCCATTGTGCAAGTTGGGGCAGCATCTTCATCATGAAGTCCAGCTTCTCCTGAGGGCTGAAGTGTCTTGGAAAAGGGCCTCCCCATGGACAAGGAGTCCTGCAACCAATTCTGAAAGCTCTCATTTGAGCTGTTGCTCTGGACTGCACCATCTTTACCTCCATCTTTTGGATTTTCTCCAACAGACCAGCATCTTGCATCTGATTGTCTTCATTATATGCATACTCTTGCTCTTGGAAAGCTCCATAGCCAAACTGATTTTGGCATTGCTGCTCATATGGGTATGCATGCTGATTTTGAATTTGTTCAAAATGCTGATTTGGAGGATTTAAAAAACATGTTGGAGGTGGGAAACATTGCTGCTGTTGTAAATGTGAGTTCCATGATGGAAATGAAGTCATGATTGCACAACTTCATGGAATGGAAAAGAATGAAAGGGATGGAAAGAAGGATGGATGGGAATGGATGAAAAATAGGTCTGCAACTTCAGAAATGGGTTGCTGATCAGATGGAGTCACCAGATGTGTTTGCAAGTGCCTCCAAAGGCTGAAATCTTCACAGGAACACACCAACCTGCAAAAGATGAAGTGGAAGACCTCTAAGGTCCCACCGGGCGTGCCAAAACTGTTGATGCAAAATCACAGCACCCCTGGATGTTGATCAGATTTCTAGGTTGATCACTCTAGCATCCAGTGTGATTGCACAACATTGAATCCTTTCTTTGAGTGTGGGACTCGTGAAAATGAGAAAGGAATCTCCAGAGAAGGCTGGTTCCTCTTCCTAAACTACCTGCCACAAGCTATTCCAGTGCAGGCAAGCTAATCTAATCCTAATCTAACCATGCCAAGGAGACAGAGAGAGAGAGAGAAAAGGGAAAAACAGAGCCTACACTAAAACGGTGATACACCAGAGAAGGAAAATGTTGAACATCTATCAAAACTGCCATGGAACAAGGAGAGGTGAGCAATGGGAAGGATGGACAGATGCATCACAGGCCCAAGGATAGATTTCACACAGAAAATGTCCCAAAACTCCATGAACACAGCTCCAAACCTGCAATGAACATTCAAACATGCACAAATACCTGCAATGAAGAGAGGCAAG
Source organism: Taxus chinensis (assembly GCA_019776745.2). Lineage (NCBI taxonomy): Eukaryota > Viridiplantae > Streptophyta > Pinopsida > Cupressales > Taxaceae > Taxus > Taxus chinensis. The sequence goes on along the minus strand of JAHRHJ020000460.1, from coordinate 27,287 downwards.
AGGAAAACAAGCAAAAAATGAGCAAGGATGGACAGATGCATCACAAAACACGTTTTTGTTGCTTCAGAAGTTTGCACAGAACATCATTTCAATAGTAAAAGGCAAAAATGCCATTACAGAGCAGGGGAGGAGGTTCGAACTCCATTTTCAACCCTGGAGAAGAAAAGAAGGGAGGGCAGAGCCGAAAAGATGAACCACTACTTTAAAATGGGCCAAATCTGGCTTTTTACAATGCATGGGTCGAGCCCAGGAGAGAGAAAACGTAGAAAAACGTGCAAGCAGTCCAACCATTGACCAAAACACATTCTTCATTAAAATCAGTGGTTGAAACATCACTTCTGGCCATGCTGAAGAAGAATGCGACCCATGTGCATTAAAACTGGTTGTTGAAATGTCATTCTGGCCATGTTGAAGAAGAATGCGACCCATGTGCATTAAAACTGGTTGTTGAAACGTCAGTTCTGGCCATTACCACGTGCCAGAGACGTTTCTTGATTTTCTCTCTCCAAACTGAACCAAAATGCAAGATTGACCCTGGAATCATGTAGAGAATTTCACCAGCTTTCCATTGATATAAAGAACGTGAAAATCTGAGCTCTGGATCGAAAGTTATGGCGATCTGAAGATTTAGGGCAAAAACAGGCCAAAACGGATTTTGAATTTTTTCCCGCGCTCTGCCACTTGGATGACACGTGTCGGGCACTGATTGGATGAGAAATTCTCTCTCCTTCCCTTTCCGTGGGTTTTCCTTTGAAAATTTTGACTTTTTATAACTTTGGAAAATTTTCCATTTTTTCCCCGCGCCCCCGCCACTTGGGACACGTGGCGTGATCTGGTTGGAGGACAGGGGCGCGGGGTCATCCTTGTCTTTTAATTTTTTGGCCCAAGACTTTTGTCAAATTTTCCTAAGTCTTTCCCTGGCTCCGAACTCCCCCACCTTAGGACACGTGTCCTGTGTCTATTAGCTCGGGCCGACCCTTCAAACCTTGCCCTTTGAAATTTTTTGGCCAAAAAACACTTAGCCAATTTCCATTGCGCTTCCCCTTGTGACACGTGTCACGCTGCGATTCGTCCGCGGGCCTCCTTGTCTCTTTCCAGCCACTTCACCTTTTCACGTCCCACGCGTACTTTTGGCCCGGATGTCCCAAACTGTCTGGGACAAATTTCTCCGAACCGCCCGATTCGGGCTTCCTTGTTCCTCTTTGCGGCGAAGACACGTGGCAAGATTCCATTCGCTCTCGGCTCTTTCAGCTTTTCACGTCCTACGCGTACTTTTGGCCCGGATGTCCCAAACGAAAGTCCTCTGTTTCGGCCGAACCGGCCGGTTCGCGTCCTCCACGTACTTTTGTCCCAACTGTCCCGGACTGCCTGGGACAAATATCTCCGAACCGCCCGAAATGGACTGACTTGCGCCAAACCGGCCGATCCGCGTCCTTCGCGTACTTTTGTCCCAACTGTCCCAACTGCGCGAAACAAGACTTAGGCAATTTTCTTCATTTTTTCGGCCGGTTCGGCTTTTCGCGTCCCGCGCGTCCCGATGTCCCAACTGTCCCAAATGCTGCGCAGACCGCCTGGCGGCTTTTCGGCCGATTCGCGCCCCGACGTCCCAACTGTCCCATTGGACTAGGACTTAGCCTTTTTCTCTTTTTTTCGTCCCAACTGTCCCAAGTGCAAGCTTGGCTTTTGCAATTTTTTCACATTTTTAAAACTTGCTAGGTTTTCTTCTTGGACAGGAGAGTTAGAAAGAAGCCGAGGGGACCCCAGAAACATGATTTTTTGCCTTGAATCAATATACTTTCTCGGGACTGAATAATCTGATGCATGTTAAATGGGAGAAATTATAAGAAGTATGAGATACACAAGACTTAATAGCTCTCTATAATAACACTTGTCTCATGATGATGAATATGAAGATGTGATTGATATAATGGGAATATCTACCAATGAAGTGAAAAGTTTAAAAGTATTTGGAGATGAGACAGTTAGAAGGAATGTACAAGTAATTTCTCCCATGATAGAGAGCACCTCAGGAATAAAATTTCTTTAGATGGATTGCATTCATTGGTTCAGAAATTATTTGGTTTTTGAAAACATGATGTGAGGGATTTGGAGTTATAAGGGTAAGATGGGCAAGGTCAATGGTATTAATAGAAAAAATTTCAAGGAAAAGTTTTGTTTCCACAAGGTTATCAAAGAGATTGTGCATAGAACCTGTTTCATCATTGGAAGTGGTATCTTCATCATTAATCAAGACTAATATAGGATACACGTTAAATGTTTTGAAACCAAGACCATGTCTACCGATATTTTCAATATAAGTGATTGGATCTAAGATGACCTTGTTCATTCTTACCGAGTCCTTTACCTTTCCATCACATGTTTTTCATTATTTGATGAGATTTTGTAAATTAAGGGGACTCATAATAGGAAGTGAGTTCATCATTGTATAACCAAGATCCTAAGGAACTTGGAATATGTTCTTCCTCAAGATGACCAAACTTTTTCCAAACTGATTTACCCATGTTATAAGTGGGAGGGGTTCTGATGTGGGAAGTGTTGGGTTTTCCATAGTTTTGCGAGGATTTACTTATGTGAAAATAATTCTCAATGTTCTGGAATTGGTACTCACCACAACCTTTATCGATGATTTTGAATGTATGCATCAAGGAACCAATAGATACCTCACATAGCGTAAAAGGTGGTTTAATGGTTTTAAAAGATGGAGAGAATGGGTTATAAGAAGAGGAGGGTGGATTAGAGGAAGAAGCTTGATTAATAGAAGGAGATGGTATTTTAATAAAAGAGGTATTGTTAGATGAGGAAGGTTGATTAGGCGAAGAAGATGATTGGTTAGTGGAAGAGGGAGGGTTTTTAGATGAAGAGGGTTAGATTAGCATAAATTAGTATGAGGTTTGATTAGCAGATCATGGTTGACTACCAGAGTAGGAGACTATATAAAGTCATGATGATGACTCTTTTATATGATTTTGGAATATGTTTGGGAAGCGTATCTGGATCGATACACGTGTTGTTAGAGAAAGGGATTACACATGGCGGAGAATATTTTCCTGCCGATGGATAGTAGTTGGTATTTTTATAAGGAGTTTGCAATACTCAAAGGGTTGGGTGTCAACACACAATGTGAATTATTTATTAAGTGGGGGAATTTAATACACTAGTGATATGTGTATGGGACAACTTTCATGGCTTGAATGCATGGTCGACCGAAAAAGAATGTTGTATGGAACTTCTATGTCTACCACATGACATGACGTGTCTAAGGTGACTAGTCCAGCTATAAGTGGTGATGTGATTGTGCCCATGGACTGTCTTTCATTATTATCATATCCACGAATGGTTATGATATCATTTTGTAAGTTTTAATTTGGTGTAACCTAGGCATCGTAGTAGTTTCATGGAGCAAATATTCAATGTTGCTCCATTGTCGACTAGTACACGCTTAATCTTATGATGGGTTATAAAATCTTCTACGTATAAGGATTGATTGTTAACAAGGTTGGGGTTGAGAAGGTCAGCAGGACCGAATGATAAGATAGGATTGGGCGTTGAAATATTTTTGATCAATCAAATGAATTGTTGTGAATTAATATCATGTGGGACACGGGCTTCATTCAATGCCTGTGTAATAATACATTATAATGCAGGAGAATATTTTAGTAATTCCATGATGGAAATACGTGTTGGAGTTTTCTCCAACTGCTTGACAATGATGTTGAATGAATTAGGTAAAGACGTAGGTTGGGAAGTGGTGGTGGTTGTGGAATTAGATGTCAAATGAGGAGGTGGTATGGGAGAAGAAGTAGCATATTTCTTTGTGGTAGGTATCCAATTTTTTTTCTATCTAGTGGTTACCACACAGTCGGATTTTATCTTTATTACAGCCACTAGATCTTGATCATAATTTATAGTTGAGATGACTGATTCATACTCAACATTGTTTGACGATTGGCCCTTGTCTTTTGTGACACGATTTGAATTGTCATCATGTTTAGGAAAGGGGTTTTTGAAAACATTTAGTTTCTCATTGGGGGTTTTGGTGTCAGAGGTATTTTCAACCTCTATATCTCCGTGTTCAATCAAGTCTTGTACATAATGGTGAAGTTGCATGCATCGATCTGTATGATGACCCTTGATACGATGGTATTCACAATATTCATTTTCTTTATACCATTTTGGTTTAGGTTTCCCTTCTTCGAAGGGTTTTACGATGGGGTACATGAACATATTGGCACTTTCCAAGTGGTAGAAGACACTAGATAAGCTTTTTCTAAGTAGAGTGAATTGTCTTCACCTGAATTCTTGAGGAGAAGCCTCCTTACTAGGAATGACGATTGGTTGTTTATTAGATTTATTAGTTTTGGGTGGATTATTTCTGATATTTCAAATATACCGAGAATCGGTAACTCCATCATTGACTACATTTCTATTTCGATTGAAGAATTTGGATTTATCTTGATTTTGAGGGATGTCCCTAGGGGGTTGGTCCCTAAAGGGTGTTTTAAGTAAGCCCTTAGAAATGAGGGCTCTCTCAATTTGTGTCCCTTTTTCAATAACTTCTTCAAAATTGGTTAAACAATGCATTTGCATGTGAAATGATAATTCTGCATTGAGGTTTGGAATGAAGATGTTGACTAATTGTCTTTCCGGTATAGAGCAAGGGAATCTACTTGCAATCCCTTGCCAACATTGTAGAAAGGATGTGAAGTTTTCATTTTTCCTTTGCTTGGTGTTGCAAAGGTCAAGCATGGTCACCTCAGAGTCTAAGTTAAAGGAGAAATGTTTAACAAATTTCTTTGATAAATCTGCAAAATTCATGATGGACCCTTTGGAAGATGGAGGAACCAATCTAAAGCATGTCCTCCTAAGCTCTTAGGAAACAAACGTAAAATATATACATCATGGTAAGCTACTTCTTGACATTGCATGAAGAATTCCTTTACATGTTTGTGTGGGTCACCCTTTCCTTTGTATTTATCAAACTTGGGAGTTTCAAAGGACGAAGGGAATGGTAAATGTAACATTTCTTTGTCGAATGGATAGGGGTAGAGTTCTTCAAAATTGAATTGTTTCGACTATTTTTATAGCCCCTGAATAGTTTCTTTCATACTTTTCCCTTCTTGTGCGAATGGAGAGTCATGTGATGGGGTATCAAGGACATCATTAGTAGGTTGCTCTAGATTATGATCGTGTGACTTTTCAACTCTAGAAGTCACTTGCACGATTTGTTTTGTCAAATTTCATATTTTGGTGAATAATTCTTCATTTGAGGCGTTATTCGGGTCATTTGGTGTTGCATTGTGGTGACTTGATTCACCATTGTCAATAAGTTTGGTTAAGTTTTCTATCCCAAAATCAGGAGGTAGCTTCGCTCCCATGGCTAGGATGCGAAGTAGGTACTCATTTTTGTTCTTGTTCTAATAGTTTATCTAACATGCTCATATTCTTCAAGACTAAGTTCATGTTGTGTAACCTCATCATCGTCACTTTCATGATCCAAGTGACCAGTCAGAGGGTTTATTTGACAATGCGTAACTATTATTATTAGATAGGTTTGTATCTGATTAATCTTAAAAGAAGCTAAGATCTTTGGTCAAACATGATTTAGCATAAGCTAGTATGGATTCATTTCAGATTTGGCTTGAACAAGCTATTAAGTGTTGATGGAAAGAGTGAACTCAAACAAGTTAACTCAATATGGGTGTGATATAGCTCAAAACAAGCTATGAGGGGATTCGTGTTGGATGTAGTTTAAATAAACTTGAAAATTGATGACATACAGAGTGAGCTCAAACAAGTCACTCGATATTAGTTAGATATAGCTCAAAACAAGCTATGAGGGATTTGTTTATGGAGTTAGCTTAACCAAGCTCAACAATTGATGGCATAAGGAGATATCTCAAACAAGTTACTCTATATAGGTTTGATATAGCTTTTAAAATAAGCTATTACAACTTCTTTGCTGGTGTAAGCGAGCTAATGAGTTAAAACCAATGTAAGGTTTTCTTAAAACAAGCTTGTCTTTATTGATTCAATTTTTTGTTTTCCTATGATATTGAGGTGGTTTAGAAATGTTTTTTGGAATACAATTAGGGTTTAAAATCTACAGCAAACACACTTGTATAATCCAAGTTTAGTGATAAGTAAAATGACAAACTTTCTTGTTTACAAGCAATAAGCAGTCATGTTTATTTGACGTTTTGGCTCAAAAGGTAGATCCGTCATGAAGAATCATTGTTTTGTAGATCATGCGAACAGGAAGTATGTTGTGGAATGGGCGGATGTAGGATCTTATCACTCCATATAGATGCATCTTCTGATATATCCTAGTCCTGATATACCCAAATATGTACGGGGACAGAAGTGGTATAGGGAACCCTTAGGATATTAGAAGAGACTCACCAATTCTTACTAACCTGCTTCGGAGTGAATCACCATGCCCAAGATAGGATTTTTGAAAAGGTGGAAGGTGATGGGGGGAATGAAAGTGTGTATGGTGTCCTTATTACTCCCCGAAGATTTATAGGGATGATGCCATAGACTTTGTTGTTACAACTATTTAGGCATTACTCGCAGTAGTCCCAATCACGACAACATTACCTGTAAGTGGGGACCAGAGGCGAGGTATATATTGAACGTTGTTTTGAGACTATGTCTCAAGTGTAATGCAAATGTAAATGTTGGTGGTGTATGGTGATGAAGTCCATGTCACCGGTGTAGCGTATGTGGTGATGAGATCCACTTCTGCTACGTGCGAATATAAATGATGATTGGTGATTGACAATTAAATTCATTCCATTTTGAAATAAAATCACTAGCAAAAAATGATAGCGTACCTGAGTGTGATCATTTTTTAGTTTTTAGTAGTTTCGGAAATTGTTCTTTGACCGAGGTAATTTTGCAGGAAGTTTTAAGAGTTTTATTTTTTTGGAAAAAATTCCGAGCAATGTGGTCCTGCGTAAAATAGATTAGTAGTTATCCTGCATTAGAAGTGTTAGAAGAAAATAAATGATTGTGGTGATTTTTTATTTTCCAGATCACTCGAAGGCGCAAGAAAAGAGCATACATGGTCGCGATCAAAAAATAAATTGTTAGAAATGCAAATGAAATCTAGCAATGATCAAGATTAAAGGAAATTGAATCTAGTAAAATGTGGTGATTAATTAAGTTAATTGTGATGGAATTATTTGTGAACAAAAAATATCGATTCGGTTTTGTAATGTGTCTTTGACCAAGGAGTCCTGCATTTAGTAGTTTTGATGTGGTCTTCGCGATACGGTTCTGCAAATAGTTGTTAGTAGTTTTCCAAGGTAGACAAAGAGAAAATGATGAAAAACAACACAGTCATGTTTCTGATTCTCAAGATCACTTGTAACAAGCACGAGAGAAGAACATAATGTGAAGTGTTGTGATGAGCTTCACAAAAATGAAAAATGACAACAAAGCATTTACAAAATCCACTAAAAAGTGTTAGTTGATGTCGCAAAGCGATTAAATGGTGACAAAATGACTAAAAAGTGACAAAAGGTGGAAAGAAACATCCAAGAGCCCTAGATTTGCAACTTCATGATTGACAAAATGTTAGAAAGTAAGTGAACACGGTCATAATCGAGTATATGTTTGATAAAAAAAGTCTTTTAAACATTAGAGGAAATTGGCCGAAATGTCCAAGAACCCTGCAAGATCAATTCGCACAATTAGTTCATGTGGCTAGAAATATGATAAACATAATGTAACGGTTTGAATTGTTTTCAAAAAGGGCCTAATTAGATAAGTAATAAAAATAATTAAGATAATTAATGAAGAAAAAAATTGTTTCGAAAAGTCTTAATGAGTTTTTTATTGAGATTTTTTTGAAATGATATTGTGTCGAAAAAGGCCTATATTAACAATTTTAGCAATTAGTCTCTAATTGACGAAAATGATAAGAGAGTAAAATAAAGGGGTCCTATCTAGTTTAAAAGACGTAATGTAATTAATTATATGAATGGGATGAACGAAAAAATAGTGTAATTATCAATTTAAAACTAATTAAGCCTTAAAACAGTAACCCTAATTAAAGGAATTAACTAGTAAAGTAATAATCTAATTGATTGATGAAAAATGAAGGGAGCCTTAGAAATTAACTAAATTAATTTTAAAAAGTGGTTAAGGAAATTTGATTAAAAGGAACACATATCCTAAGTCAAAAACTGCAGTGAATAACAAATAAAGGTGAAAGGCCCCAAAAAAACCCTAAAACTTATACACTAAACCTAAAAGTGATATGAGAGGCTTAAAGGCTATGTAGCTTGACTTGGTAGGTATTGGAGCTCAACTGGGAGGTGTTTAGGAGGTTTGTGTTGGGGTGATGCGACGAGTGGGGGTTGTATATGTGACTCGGCAAGGAGGGATGGGAGAGTTTGGGTGTCGATCGTGGGGTGCAGTGAACGAAATGATGAGTGTTGGATTTATTGTGATGAGGGATCTATGAGGTGGGCTCACATGGGGTCGAGTTGGGGACAAACAGGGAGTTGGCTTAGGGAGCAGGGCTAGATCTAGGTGTTGGGGCTCATGGGGGGCTCGTAGGGTTGGATGGGTGGATCTAGGTTTAGGTGATTCATGGGATCAGATGGGTTTTAGAGTGATTTTCGGGAGTCGAGGCAGGGGTTGCAGGGCTCAAGGTAAGTCTAGGTTAGGCCGAGTCAGGGGTCGGCTCGGGGTAGGTTTGCCAAGGGGGTCAAGGGGTCAATGTGTCTGAGGTTGGGGGTTGAAATGAGATAGGGGTGTGTAGGGATTAGCTCTGTGAGTCAACTCGTCGAGCTACAAGGAGGGTAAGATAGGATGAGGGTAGATGGATCTTCAGCTAAAAATAGGATTTTCTTTTGATTTGATTTTTTTTATTTTGATTTTTTTTTGTTTTACAGGTTTATACATAATAGGAAAATACTTCAAAAGTAAATAAATTTGTTGTTGTACAACCAAAAAGTGGAAAAAAAAAACGCCCCTCCCCCCAAAAAATTATCATAGACTATTAAATCTAGCTGTAACTAAATAGGCCGCTAAACTTAGTGGAAAAAAAGCACTAAAATTTATCCCACTAAAAATACCTGCAAACAATTGTTAGACTAAAAGCAAAAAAAATGTTTGAATTTTATAACTGATTTTTGTTAAACAACTATCAAGAAAAGCAATTTTTTTAATTTTCAGATGTTCTCAAAATACATGCATGATTACATAAACATTAAAACAACAAAACATAAATTTGTTATGACTTGTAAATCTTTGATAAAAAATTTATGACTTGTAAATATTTGATTCTTGTTTTGGATGCTCGCAACACCTGCACATATACAGAATAAAGCGAAGGAAACAACAAGAACAAACCAAACAAAAATATTAAACACACAAGAACATGTATGCAAGTGTTAATAAATGTTGAACATCTACACGAAAGGATTAATAATATGTGAAACAAAAGGGGATGACGAGTGAATGGATCTCATCGAAGAGGTTACCAATGGGATAAACATCACACATCCATTTCTACTATAACCTACACAGACACCACAAGACACCACAGAGCAAAAGCACTTCCCACAGTGTAAATGTTAGCCAGAGGATGCCATAAGGTATAGAAAATGAAATGATAATAGCAGATAATAGTAAGCACAAAATGGATAAAATGACTAATCGTAAAACAAAAGGTAACAGAGTGTGGGTAAGTCCCACTGGGCATGCCAGAATGTAAGCTACAGAAATCACTAATAATAAGAAAGTACTGAAACTGAACTTTATACCTTCTTTCGTGTGTCTCTTTCACAAACCTCGAAATGGGTAGTGACTTGGACGGGCCTGGACTGCTTGAAATGTAGGTGCTTTTTCCAATGTGAGCAAGAGCTTCGATGCACCAAAAATCAATTCACAAACTTTTCACTAAGGGATGTGAGGATGATGGATTTAGGTATAGGAAAAGTAGGCTTATGCGGACATTAGGACTAGATGGAAGGGATGCTCTGTGCAACAGGAATGCAAGAGCTATGACATGATTTTTGTTTGTGTTGAAGAGGGGGAGCAAGGCTCTATTTATAACCTAAAAGTTGGATTGATTAGGAGGTTTTGGTTAATCATGATTTGAAAAAGTAATCAAGATTAAGTGAGTGAGGGACATGAGGAGTGGATAGGAATTAAACATGAATATTTAATTTTTAAGTGGGGGGACATGGGGAATATTTGACATGTGAGGAATATTAATTAGGAATTGACAAGGTTTTATTAATTGACTAATGTCAATCAATTTCTCATGGGTTTTTATGGGAAATGGAATGGGGTCAACACAAACTGCTAGCGTGACATCTACCCAAAATCTAGCATAATTCATGATTTCATTATTTTCCATTCACATGATTATAATACTTAGCACACAACAAGAGATAGAGTTAGAGATACATTCATTTCATTTCCTAACTAGAGGGGAAGAGAGAGAGAGAGAGGAGAGAGAAAAACACCATTTTCCCAAAAATAAAATTTCTCAAAATAAGCCACAACGAGAGAATTCTATACAATCATACATGTGTGTCTACAAGTTTTTCTCAATCAGTTATTTCACTTGAAGAGAGTCTCTACGTTATTCTTTCACATTTTCCTGCTAGTCTGCGAAAACGTCTAATTTTAGCTTGAGGGCTAAGAAACCACGTTCAAAAATTGATTTTTAATGGTCGAACGCACCATGATACAAATCCTATACGCTATACTATATATATGGAACTCATTGGAGTTATTGGAACTTAGAACTGGTGAACATGGTTCGAAAGGTGACTACATTTCGAAAGCCACCAGTCATAATTGAACTAGTTTGAGCTAGTCACCCAATGGCCAAAGGTCTAGAAAACCCCCTTGAAAAACTAACTAATGAGGTGTTTTTCTCATAACTAAGGGTTATAGAAAAATTCATAGATAAATACTAGAGGTATACAGATTTTGTTATCCATTTCTTCATGTAGGACCAAAACAGTAGGCCAAAACAAAACCTAGCTTTTAACTTTCAACAGCTTCCCAAAACTGCAAAAAGGGGTTAACTGGGCTCCTAGAGGGGTGACAAAAAATGCTTAAATAGACATTCAAGGTCATTGTAAGGTTTGATACAACACTCCGCATGACATGGAACACATTAATAACTCAACTTTCCCATTTCAAGGTCTGGAGAGCTATTTTTTGAATCACCAAAAATCATGTTTTATTAACGTTGCAGGTAAACAAAAGGGTGGTTTATTTAATGAATCAACTCAATCTCACCAAGTCAAGTGTAAACAGATATATAGATTTGATACTTGGTTTTAAAAATGTGTTAGATTTTAGTTTATAAGTATAATTGTTGATAAAAAATAATCAATCAGGTTGTGTAGGAAAAATCCCTTTTTGAAATTTGAACTATGATTTATTTAATTAAATTGCAAGCTTATGCTTAATTTTATTAGAATTATGATTTCATTGGAAAAATGGAAACTATTAATAGAAAAATTATGTAGGTCAAAGTTGAGAAAACCATGCCTGAATATACTCAAACTTGGGTGTATTGGCTCCAAGCAGTCCACATTCATGATCTGTAAGACCATGTAATTGAAGAGGATTTTTCATCAAACAATTCATGAGCGTTGAGTTAACTTCCACAACTTGGTATATTATTTACCCTACTCGATAGACATCCTTATCAATTGGTCCTCTGAACCACCATAATAAAAACCCAAACTCCTTCAATGGATACCAAAAATAGTAGATGATGCACTCTCCAAGGAATTTGTAACAAATATTTCTAAGGCCATTTGGTTAAATGCCTGCCAATGTACATTTCTTTGGATTTATATAAATTCTAAAAAACCCATTTTGTGTACCTCCAACAATCATTTATGTCCCAAAAGACCACATTTCTCTCATGATTTTTATAAAACAGTCTACACACCTTGTCTGGGCTCCCACATATTACATACATGATCAAGGAATGCCATGAGACCACTTTTCTTTCGAGTAATATTACAAACATTCAACATGCTCCAAGAATATTAAAAAAGTTCATTTTAACACAAGTAGAGAGGGGGTGCATAGGGAAACGAGGGAAACAATATTAGGTACATGTCCACCTTTTCTTGTTGAGATAAAAAAATTAAAAATCATACACATCTAATGCCAACCACTTCCAATCTCAACCACAAAATCAATCTCACAACATTATGTAGAGAGGATGAGATGAAGGAGTTAATACACATTCTTCTTATTCATCAACCAATGCACGTGCAACTAAACATCTGATAATTCCCTTTCTTAAAATTTATTGGTGGACATCCAAAAATCCATTTCAAGCTCCCAATTTTGGTGCAGGCTCAGGCTAAGAGGATGCTAGTTAAAGAAATTGGTTGGTTTGGATACTTGTTTAATGCATTAGATGAAATTGTGTGAGTGCTTTGTGAGGGCACATGTCCTGCCATGTCTTAAAAGGCCCTGCCTTAACCCTCACACCTTCATCAACCCAACACGTACTTCTCTCTTTCATTTCTCATTATTGTATAAAAAATTCCATTTTTTATTCTATTTTATTATTATTAAATTTTCATTATAAATTTTCAGTTAAAAAAAGCATTTGTTATTTTAACTCATTGTTGTTATTATTATTAGAAAATAATTACTCTACAGATCATAATGAGACCTAGTCTCGACCCTAAATTGGGTGCTATACGAGACGCTTGTGAAAATTCAATTATTAGTATAATTTATCTTAATATATATGATTATTATTATTTTTTTCTATTTTATTGATGCAGAGGATCAATTGTCTAAGGCATCTCATCACCTAAACAAGATAAAAACTAGTCACTTCATTATAAAAGTTTTCCTAATTTGCAAGTTTTACCCTAGTAGCAAATCTTGATTCCTTCATGCACTATCCAATCTTACATTCATGTGTATAACCTGCTCTCTCACTCCATTTCAAACCCTCATGATCATCCTTATCTCTAAAAGTCAAGAAACTTGACTGACCTCTTCTTTTCCTTAGTTAACCTTCGCAAGTTCATTAAGAATGTATTGTATTTTCAAGTCACAACTCAATTCTCATGGACATGTTTTTCATTCCACAGTCCATCACCCTACTTCTCACATCCTACCAATACACAATCATCATCTATATGCCTGTAATTTGAAAAAAGTTTCCACCTCTTCCTTAATATCTTTGACTCTGTCCTTGGAGTTTCTTAGGACATGAACTTACATCAACTAAGCATCTGAGGTTTTAGAGTTATCTAATATGACCTAATAGATTCCTTAGTTCCCTTTATACTATCTTGAAATGCTCCCAAAATTTCATAGACCAACTCCTTATATAATTTCCTATACACCACCTTTAGGGTTTTTGCTTCGTAAACCTTGCTAGGTTTGCATTCATACACTCTCATAGATATATATACTTTGAGGAATTTATAAGACATAAAATTCACATCTCTAAGCTCCCATTAATTCTATAAAGTTATGAATAAATTTTCAAGTACAAATTGCAAGTAAAAATAGGGATTTCTTTGTAAAACTCCACTCATAGTTAGGTTTTGGCTATGTTTCTTAACTGTCATGGATTTTCTCTCATTTTACATGGCAAAAATTTAAATTTGTTCAAGATTCATCTAATATGATTATAGAAAAACCTCCTCACAAAATTTCTTCTAAAAACTCGAAGGTTAAGGGCTCCAAGTACCTTGCCCTAGGTCACACACTCTGACAGACCTAAGAGCTAATAAAGCTTATAAGAAGAGAAATACTTTGTTTTGAAACCTAAAATTTTTACATGAAAGACTATTTCAACCTCTTTTCAAGGTATGTGCATCTATTGAGACTCTAAGGTTCATAAAACTCTAAGGAAACACGTGATTAGTGATACAGTTTGAAGAAATCAAGGTTTTATGCCATTTTTATGCCAAGAAACACAATCTACAATAAAGGTGTGTTATTCCACTTACTCACAGAGCTCAAACTTCTTAAGGAGGATCTCTATGCACTCCTTATATATTTCATAGTATTTAATAATGCAATAACTACTCAAAATTACCCAACATAGTCACAGTAAAATAAATGTATTCAACCATGGATCAAGACAAATTCTTCATTCACCTGGGCTTATATTTTACCCCTCATTATTCTCAAGTGTTAATAATTTCATCATGCTCACTCCTATAGGTTCACAGTCATTACTTTCATTAAGACACGATATTCATGCACACTTACTTATAGATATTGAAAAAAATCCCATTCATAGTCAATGGGGTTTAAGATCAATAGTTCTAACTCATACCCTTTAGCCTCAAATCTTGCAAACACCTTCTTACCATATAGTTCTCTAGAAAATTCATGTCAAATGTCATATAAAAATCATACCAATCATTAAATCAATCAATACTTCCTCTTCCTACCAAAGCATGGTATCAAATTCACAATTGATTTTCAACCTTAAACAAACATAGTCTAACATTAGAGTTCTTGTCTACATACTACACAATGTTGTGAAAGGAGGATTCACAGTATAAATCAAGATATTTCAAGAAAATATCAATTTGTTTAACCCAAAACTAGAGATTTTTCATTAACATGTATCTTCTTTACATACAAAAATGTAAGTTACAACCATTACTTCCCTCCTCTCCTTCTTTCAAAATGAGGAATGTCATATTTTTATATTTCTGACCTCCTCTAGGAGAAATAGCTAACTCTCCTTCTTTTTCTTGAATACATCCTTCCTTTTATCTCATTATGTGACATCTTTCAAAGACCTAACTAACTTCTAGGGTATCTTATGGAGTTTTTTTTTGTATGTCTTACATCAAAAGGAGTCACTTTTACAAATTTATACTTTTCTTAACTCTTATTCACCACCTAGGACATGTATTTACTTACTTAACCCCTTACATACCCTTGTCTAACTTAAATATGTTCTTTTACATGTTTTAAAGTTTTTAACCCTAACTAGAAATTCATGATATATAAACCCTAGGTCTAGCACAATGGCACAAATTAGACCTCTTATGATGTATAAGTCCTTATTAATCTTATTCCATGCTTTAAAAATAGCTTAGACTCCTTTCATAAGCCAAAATCCACTAAAATGCCCTTTTAGGAATTCAAATTACATTTTGGAGGGAAACCTCCAATTCAAATTTCTTGATGACTTTGACCAACCTAAACACTCTAAAGGGACTATTAGGACCCTACTTACCTCCTCCAAACCTTACTTTAACTTGTCCAACCCAAAATTTCATAATTTGATCAAAAACACAAAATTGCTTGTTTGTGAGAAGATGTTCATGCATCATTTATTATCATTATTTTCATTAGATATTTTAACACTTAATTTATCTTCATGTACCAATTTATTTAACTATATTAGTTTATTTTTATTTTTATTTGTTTCCTTATTATTCACTTTATTACTAAATTTTATTAATACGATTGACACTATGTTACTTATCAAGGCGAAAAGGGTTCAAGGTCAGGTTTTATCCTAAACTATACATTATTTGGTTCTCATATCACTTGGTTGGAATTCACCACTACAAACCAAAACTTGCACATTGGCCACAAATTATAATCATTATTATTATAATCTCCAAAATCATCACTTGACATTCGTTCCACATCCGACATGAAAAATATTGACAAGATAAAAATGGGTCGGCACACAAACACTCGTGAGTACCCAAGTGATGAGGTTTCCTATACTACTCACAAAGACACTCTAGACCAAAGCACTACGCATGTGGTGCTAACAAGGAAAAATTATGATTGATCAATTTATTTATAGAAAATAGTCTATATTGAAACCATTAATAACCTAACAACCTTATAACAATTTGATGAACACACACAAAAGAGTGGGGTACTACAAGACACATCATTTTCATTACTATTTTTATTTTTAGTGTTTGGTAGTTCCTTAGAGAGATTTTCACTATAGAATGTTGATTTTTTATCTTTTTTAGTTTTTTAATTATTTATTTTATTATGATTAAGAATCTTAACATCTTCCCCAAAATAAGTTGTAACATCTAAGTTGATATCCAATCCTTTTTGGGGTCATGTGGTGGTATATCATCTCTAAATCCCATAAATTCATCAATGGATTCATCATTTTTGAATAATTTCAGGCTCATGTTTGTCCAACTCATTAATTTCAAGGTACTAGAAGTTAATACTAATGGTTAGGATGGTAGTATCGTGGTGGAAGGATACTTGTAGATGCTACAAGGAGATCCTAGTTCAATATTAAAAGAGGATTCCTCACTAACATAGGAAATATGGTCAATATCATTGTGTATATTACTAAAGGTTTGTATCCTACACTAGATAAGTTGATTTTTAAGGGAATGAAGATAGTTTTTAGCATGCCATGTTATTTGGTGCTTAATCTGTTTCCTTTATAATATATTGTAAACATTATATTTCCATAGGATATTCAATTTATTTATAATATGGTGAGAATTTTTTATATAACCAATATCCCACAGAGTTCTAAAATTTATCATTTATGAGAATTATAACTCTAAAAGTAGCGATATCAAATTGATAGGGAAATACTTACTTTCTCTTGCACATGTTGGGGCTAACATGGCTAAGGGGTGATAGTGGAAGTTGGACTACATCAAAATAATTTTGGATTCCATATCCCCCAATTCTTTTTTCAATTATCTTGGTACAGGTATTAGGTGTATTTTTTGAAGTGGAAGAAATTTCATTAGGGGGGGTGTAGCATGATGATTTTTTCCCTTAGATTATAAGGTATTGAAATCTTTAGTGAGTGGGAAATAAATAGCATTTTGTATCAATCTTTCAATATCATACAATATTAGAAATGATTAAAGGTCTCGTGTTACATTGAATTCCCTTCTCTTATACATGAATTTAATGTGTTGTTGATAAGTAAATGGTACATCCCACATAGCATAATCCATGGGTGACCAACGAGGAGGTTCTAGGGGAGATCAAGATCATAAACATGGAATAGGGTCTAGTTGGTGATATTCCTAACAATAAGTGCAAGGGATGGTTCCTAGAGATTTCCTTTTTGTATTATCGTATGATTTGATTATTTTTTATTAGGTAAATGGTTAAGGTTTTAACAGGATACTAAAACCTTGCATATAACAAAAAGATAAAACATGAAATATCTCTAACAATAGGCATTGAACAAGATAAAATTAACTTAATCCAAATATACATATATATATATATATATATGTATACACACACACAATATTAAACCCACTAGTTAATAAAAAAATCACAAAAAGTTAGCATAGCCAGTGATATTTAGATCTAGTTACCTCCCTCAATTTGGCATTCCTTGTTACTCCGACACATGGTTGGACCAAATAAAACCCTTCTTTGTTTTTTTTAGTATAAAACCAAATTCTAATCCTTTTATATTGTCCTCATCACCATCACTATCCTCGTGAATGGGATTTATTTCCAAACCCTCAAACCTTCTATTCTCATATTCCTTAAACTTGGCTCCATCCCAAAAGTTGAGGATCCTAAATTTGTGTTGTCCATTCCTTGTAGGGATCACATTATTTTCCTTATCATTATCCTCCTTAATTACCTCATCTATTATATATTTCCACTACTCTTCCAAAACTACGTCCTTTTCCTCAATATTTAAGTCCTAATCTTGAGGCACGTAATATGTCTTAGAATTTTTTCTATCTTATTTGTTTAGAATATAATTTTGACTTGATTTTCTTATAGATATAAATCTCCAAATTCTTTATCATCAAGGTCAAATGCAACGTTTTTTGAGGCATTGTCCTCCTCTAACATTAAATTTTCCTATAGAACCTATTTCAAACCTTTGGCCAAGTCATCCTCTTATTTTTAATCACAATTACTATTTTCCTCTACCTTTTAAGTAGAGTAATATTTCCTTATGAATGGAACATTTGGATTATTTGGTAGAGTAGAACGATCAATTGAGTGATTCAAAAATTATTTTTTTATTTAATTTAAATATGGCATCTAAAATTTCCCTAAAATAATTTTTTTACTCCAACAATTCTTCATATTAGTCATGCATTGATTGTTTGAGTGTCCCAATTTATGGCATGAATGGTAGAATATTGATTCATTTTTATATCCTATTTTTTACACCCAACTACCATATCTATAAGATAAGGTTATTGAGGTCTGAAAATGATTGTTTATCTCTACATAGGTATATATTTTTTCCAACACCAATCTCTTCTTAGATTTAGTGGTCATATTAATGGAAATGAAAATTCCAATCGAATTAGATATTTGCATCAACAGTTATTCCTCCCATAAATCCAAAGGAATCTCTTATAGGCTTACTCATACTAGTATGAGCTAAGTGTTTTCACATTTAGATCTAAAACTGAGACTCCATTTTCTAAGTTATAATCCTACTTTACCCATAAAAAAATGAAATCCTATAAGAATATGGATACATTCTTCCATGGATGAGAAAATAAATAGGAAAACCCCTTTATACATGGCTATGAATTCCAAAAAATCATTTGGTTTCCATTTAAATGCATCCCATTTTCTTATTACTTCAATATCAGGTTAATGTCTAGAGAACTTACTAACAAAATAAGTGGATAATATACTAAATCTCCTCTCCATCACTGAACCAGGTAACTTTAGCTAGTAACTTCCATCCTCCTTTGAAGGAACAAAGGGGAAATGTTTAGAAAACTTTTTAGGATGATTTTTAATCATGTTAGCACACATAATATACCTCACTAACTCAAATGGAGTGCCTCCATGAGTGGTCTATACGGGAGGATCACCATCATAGACCTATACTTTATGAACTATTATCCATCTAATAGGTTATAAGATAGACCAAAAGGCATGTCACAGAAACACATCAAGGTAGGTCACAAGTGCAGGGGCATGCAACCAAAAATTATAGGGATGGTTGTTGCATGAGCTAGGATTTTCATGTAGGTTATTGATTGTTATGATATTGAATTCCAATCATTTTTCAAATTTCCATAAATGCTTGATAATATTTAAGATGTATATATTTAGAGCGGAGCGATTGTCTATTAGTACCCTTCTGATACTAGAGTTGGTAACAAAAATATTCAATTTATAGTGGTGAATTTTTTGATGGGTTGGAATTTTAGACGTCACTTTGGATGAAGGTGATTTGTTGTCTTGGGGAAAATTGGTTGGTCAAAGATTGAAAATATGAGGGTTCAATGTTATTCAAGACTATTTACTCTTATAAGACCTGATATACATTTTTTGGAAAATTCCCACGAGGTTTTTATTTCCCATATTTATATTTCAAACTACCTTTTTTGGTTTTTTCCCATTCCATGTTTATTCTCATAAATGGTTGTTTTAATAATTTCATGATGGTTGTTTTTTATTTAAAAATCCCCTTAGGGTCTTATATTTTATATTCTCTTGATTGTCTACATTAAATGTGATAATTAGCATTATTTATTATATAATTAGAGTCTCTTCCATCATTTTTTGTCATAAGGTTATCCTTAAGTCTCTTCAAGCATTGCATTATGGTTTTCAAGTCCAATTTCAAGCTATATTATATATTGAGATCAAATCTCTTAAGAATGAGATAACACATCTAAAAAACTCTTATTCCTATGTATGTCTCAATCAATCTAATTATAATGCTATCAAGAAGCAATGTGATACAAATTTTACACATGTTACATGTTCTCATACAAGTGACATGAATTTCCTACATAGAGGAAACAATGTGTATGTTCAACAAGATCATTCTCACATAATACAACAACCTCCTTAACAAGAACTTATTTAGTTTGACAAGAATTCTAGAAAAATCATATTTTCTATGAGCTTCTTGATAATCAATTAATCATTATTTTACCCAATAATTATTATCCCCACTATTAGCTTGAAAAAATCAAAGTTTAACTATTTTGTAATTATCATGGAATTAAAAAACACCATGATAATGATTACTATGATTTACAATTAAGAATCTAAAAAATAGGGTGCAAGGGATTCATTTCCTTTGATACGTGACATTATACTATGTAATCATGTCAAGTCCTTAAATATCAATGGGTACTAAAAGATATAACAACTATATCCAATGATCATAATGCGATAATCCATGATATAAATTCTATTATACCAAAAGAGCCACCTATTCAAAAAGAGAATAATAATGAAATACCCCTTTGGAAGAACCAATCTTAGTGAAAGAATTATGTCCTTTAATTTAGATGTAAGCATTACCAATCAAGTATGAATAATTGCACATGGCCTTAGATAACAGAGAGCATATATAATACTTGTCAAGGGGTGACACCACATGGGATTACGTAGATATATCTAATTCTCCATAAAAAAATTGGGATAAATTCTAATTTAATTAATGATATTAGTCACAATACTAATTCTAGTGCACATACAAATGATCTTATTCATGTTCTAGTCACCGGTAATTTAAAACCTATTATGTATGGATGAAATTATCTAAATGTAACTAATGATGATGATATGTATATCTCTACATACATAGGAACATATCAGTTCAATCCTAAGTTTACTTATACAAATTCTTATACCACTACGGATCCTTTCCCCAATGGGTTAATATGAAGGAAACTCTCAATAATAGTACTCAATTATCATCGCATATCCATGTTAAACAAGATAGTAGTTGGGTTGATAATTGGGATCTCGATAGTAGTGGTAATGAAAAAATTGATATGCTAAGTGAGCTTTGTGAAAATTCAATATTCCTCTCTTTGATAGTGACGATTTTTTCTTTATCCAAGATGGCCTTGGGAATTTCCAAGTTTATCAATCTAAAAATATAGCTCATACCATCTGAAATTTTCCCAAGATCACCATATACATAGCCTAAATTTGGATTTTCCCCTTAATAGTTCTATAAATATAATTATATGATACATACTTCTATCTAGTGGCTTCATCTTGTTACTCTCTCTATGGTTTCAAAACATTCACCAATATATAACCCCTTCTCAAATACCCAAGGCCTATGAATTTCTCCCTTCATTATTTTCTAAGAATAGTTTTCCTTACATTGTATATGTTCCTACAT
The DNA here is from genome assembly GCA_019776745.2 of Taxus chinensis. Classification (NCBI taxonomy): domain Eukaryota; kingdom Viridiplantae; phylum Streptophyta; class Pinopsida; order Cupressales; family Taxaceae; genus Taxus; species Taxus chinensis. The sequence goes on along the minus strand of JAHRHJ020000460.1, from coordinate 6,166 downwards.
ATTTTGGTAGGGGTGATGCTTCCAATATGTTTGATAATTCCTTTGATACTATCCCTAATAATTATGTGTTATAAAACTATTGTCCCCTCAATTTTCCACACCCTTTCGAATCTAATTTTGTGAAAATTGGAGCCCTGTCATAGAAGAAATTCATGTTTTAAACTCCTCAGATGCTCATTTTCATTTCTTATGACGTTTTTAATCAATATTTCCTTAGTCTACCACTGTTAAAATGTTTTACCAGTTTTCAATGGATGGGAGATGATTTTAGTTCTTATTTTATGCATTTGGAATGTGTAGGACCTTGCATATTTTGTTTTTAACCTTTTTGCAGAAAAAGAAATTCTTCATTAGGAGCAAAAATGGCATTTTTCCTATTTCCTACAACTTCCTATGATCTTTTCCCCGTCAAATTCTTGCTCAAAAAGGTGAAGCTACGTGTTTTATTCTCATTGGATGTGGACAAATGGGTTTCTTTTTGAAATTATCACTTTTGGTGATTTTGGAAAAAATGTCAGATTTTCCCCGCATCCCTGCTGGTCCCTGATTGGTTGGAGTAGTTTTTAGCGGAAGTTCAGGGCAATGGACATATTTTATTCTCTAAGGAATTACAGTGAAAGGGTGAAAAGTTATAAAATGACCAGCATCCCCATAGTGAATTAGAAAGGGACACATGGCCATTTTTCAGTTCATATGCACTTTGGCGAACTGGCGGGGGACTTTAGGACTTTTAGCATTGTTTCCACAAAGTTCAAAAAATTCTAAACTGACCCGTGGCCCCCCCATGTGAAAGGATAAATTCCAAGTTGAAGCCCACAACAAATTAGAAAGGGACACATGGCCTACCTTGAAAATTTATTGGCGGAGGCATGGACTTTCGGGGGAAAAGTTGGAATTTTTCCCACTTTTTCCAAAAGTGGATAAAGTATAAAACTTTAAGTGCATTTTTGCAACCAGTCAAATGATGCCACATGTTGAAGAAGTGAAATCGGAATAGTGGGCCTACGACCCATGGAAATTGAGATTTTGAGCCTTTTTCACCAAAGGATTAAAATGTCACGCAAATTGAGCCACGATCCCTTTAGCCAATCATGGTGTGCCATGCATGTCACGTTGAAAATTCAAAGGGCAGGCCGGCAGAGGGAAATTTGAGAATTTGAGCTTTTTGTTAAAAGAGCTTGGCATATTTTAACTGCATTTCCTCAGCCACTCAGATGGTGCCATATGTTCAGCCTTTGGCGGAGATGCGGAGGGGCAAAACAAAATGAGAAATTGTGCTTTTTCTCCCAAATGTCAGGAAATGCAGATTTCTCCACCTAGGGCTCATTGTTGCTTGGATCTTGCCACGTGTAGGGTCCAAATTTGAAGGTAAAAGAGAGGGAAAATGATATCCAAATTACATCTGCATCTAGTTTTTAACGTCATTAACGAACCCGAGCTCTACAAAACGTAAAAAAATGGCATCATTCTTCATTCTTCCTTCTCTATGCTCCTTGTCGTTTCTCCATGGAGATGCATTTTTGGTGCTATTGTGAAGAAAAATCATATAAGTTTAAAGGGATAAAGTTTGATCATCAGAAAAGGCAGAGTTTATCAGTTCATACGCAATAAAAAGGGAGAAAACTGTACCAACTAAGTACTTGAGTGCTATGAAAGTGGTTACAAAGGTAGATCATGATGAGGACCACATGAAGAAGAAAATCATGAGATGCATCCTGCTAAAAGTAATCATGCTTGAACTGATGAAATATTCTCCTTTTTAAACCATCTGGCATTTTCATGAGTATGCATTCTTTTTCATGTCACTTTCCAAAAACGGATCTGCAACAAACATTGATTCCTTTTGGATATTCTTTTCTTGGGGAAAACGTATGGATGTAATATGAATTGTTATAAGAAGCATGGTTTTGACCATGGAATACTGGGGGGATTTTGGTATTTCTGAGAACGATTGTAAGAAACTGGAAGTAATGCTCAATATAGAAGTGTCTTTCTTTCTTATTTCCTCTATATTCTCTCTCTTCATCTCTGCCTGATTCAATGGATCATGTTGTTCTCTGCATTCAATAGAAACTGTGTGCTCTGGTCTATAGTAATCTTTAGAACTTTTTGTCTGCAAGATTGATACATATGGTGGTGAAGGTGAATTGATCTCTTTTCTATATTTTTCTATGGTTCAATGTGAGTAGGGAGATACTGTGCTCTCTATATATCCCAAAAGCATTGTTGTTTTCCCTTCCTTCTTTCCATCTTCTTTATTCTTCTGATTCCTTCTGTATTGATAATCATTTTGAGTATGAAAACACTTATGGTATACCAGGATCCAAACATGATGATAGTTATATATTTGTACATAAGTCTTTACTAGCTTTCAATAAGGGAACATCTCCCATTAAAGAGGAGGGAAACATTTGTCCCTTGACTATTGTTTCTAGCCAAGTGTCCCATTCTAAAACCCAACATTTTTTGGCAACTCCGTGCTAGGGAATTCATTGCAAATGGATTTCCAGCTTTTGAATAACAACTTCCTGATCATCTTTGATCTGGCGACTCCAATATATACTCAGGGTAGAAGAACCCTTGGGGAAGAAGACCCTCATTTCCAACTTCTGGATCATCAAGGTTTCTCTGTTCGCTTCATCAAGAAAAAAGAAGAGGAACAAGATCTGCAATCACTCCTCTTGCTAGAGACAAAATTTCTAGGAGTGGCATCCCTCAAGATCAAATCAGTTCTAATTTGCATGTTTTGATTCTCGTTGGTGTTTTAGTTCCTCTCCAAACAATCTTTCCTAAGATGGCAGATCCTCTGCCTTAGGGCAAAAGGATTGGGCCTCTTGCTCTTCCCCAGCCATTGCATGAATTTCCTAGAGGTAATAGAAAGAATTTCCCTAAATTCAGAGGTGATGGGAAAGTTCATCCAGATGAACATATATCAAGCCTTCATTGTTGCTTGTGGTGTTCTTGGAGTGGAACATGCAGGATATCTCTGTTAGAATTTTTGTGGAGACATTGCAAGATAATGTTGTTGATTGGTTTTATCACCTTCATGTTGGATCTATCACCAATTGGAACACCATGATAGCCAGCTTTTAACAACACTTTAAACTAGCTGAAGATGTGCATATGCCCTCTTGGCTTAGATTTCCCAAATCAAGAAAGAATCTCATGAGCCTATGAGGGAGTTTATATCTAAATTCAATAGGCTGATCAACAAGATCCCACTAGCTACACGTCATGTAGATCAGATTCAGAAGTGCTTCTTCCTTAATGCTCAATTGCCTAAAGTGAGCTATGCACTTAGGAGAGCTAATATTACCACCTTGGATACTAATCAGAGGTTAGATGTTAGTGTGGAAGATGATCTGATTATGTCTAGCAAGCTGAGGAGAGATTCATCTAAATCCAAGGCATCCTCTTCCTCCACATCTTCCCCTAGAGTTAATGTAGATCAGTTAGTACAGAGAAGCTTGCTAATGATTTGATTGCTCTCAAGAAACAACTAGCTTAGCATGCTCCTTATCAGGATGTTCCTAGAAGGAATTTCCAGCCCAGAAATCGGTTGACCTCTCCTCAAACTAGATTAGAATTGAAGGTCCACCTATTAAAGTTCCAATCAATGCTACATGTGAAGTGTTAGAGCCTAATGATGAAGAGGAGAATGAAATCCATGTGAAGAACATAGAAGAGGAAGTTGATGAATAATTGGAAGAGCTGAGTGGATCTCATGTCCATTTTCTCACTACTGAAGGCATGGAGGAAGAAGATGATTATGAGGAAAGAATTGTAGAGATGAGACAATGAATCTTATGCTGTCATGACTCGTGAACAAATAAAATAAAAAGGATAAGGTAGTGTAGCCTACTAAAAGATCTAAAGATCCTCCTACAACCATTCCAGTGATTGCAAGGAGGGGAGATCCTATCCCAGCTTCTTCCAAGCAAAAGGTAGGCCCTGTTGTTCCTTCTTCTGCTTCTGCTCCTAAAACTTCTTGTCATCCTAGTGATAAAGTTGATAGATCAAAAGTCCCATCTATTGCTATTAATAATGCTACATCTATCTCTGGATCATTTGATATTATTGACCATCTCAAGAAAACTAAGATTCAGATCTCAAAGGCTGAATTCTACCAAACTCATCCCAAGGCATTTGCTAAGGTGGTAGACCTTGTGAATTCTGAAATCTAAGCCTTCACCCCATGTTTCTAAGGGCCTCTTGCCAACTCCTTCTCCTCCATCTCAACCCAGCCTTGTAGCAACGGTTACTTCATCTGAGATGAGGATCGAACCATTTTATGTTACCCTCCTCATAGCTGGTCATAAAATCAACAATTGTGTCATTGATTCCGGTGCTTCAGACAAAGTGATGCCCGCTAAGGTGGCTCATGCCCTAGGCATAACCCTAACACATAATTTTGGCTCATGATATTAAATGGAAATTAAATATGTACCATTGGTTGGTAGAATCAAGGATGCACAAGTTGCATTTGTCGTTTATGCTAGAGAAAAGAATTTTAGCAACCATCTTGGTAGCTGATATACCTCCTTCTTATGGCATGCTATTGAGTAGAAATTTTTTCAAAGATGTTGGAGGAGAGATCATGATGGACTGGTCACATGCCCTTATTCCAGTGAATGGGAAAATGAAGAAGCTACTGCCTGAGAAACAAACTGAATATATTGTGTAAAAAACAGATGACCCAAAGGCACAAATACTTTATGCAGACATTGGTCATGGTAACTACATGATCATGTCACAAGATGAGGCTAACCATCCTAAAGAGGTTTTTCTTGATCCCAATGGATGTTTGGACTTTGGAGTTTGATGGGAGCTACTCCTCAGCCAGTTCTAGAGCTGGTGTGGTACTTATTTCTCCTAAAGGGAAAATTCACCCTTTCTCTTACAAGCTCCAATTTGAAAACACAAATAATACAACTGAGTATGAAGCTCTCATCCTCAGTTTAAGCATGGAAAAAGAGATGGGGATCAAGAATCTCCTTGCTCGTGGAGATGTAGAGCTGATTGTAAAATAGGTCAGAGATCTCTATCAAGTGAAGAATAGAAGGTTGAAACATTACAGAAATCTGATTTGGGATTCCATTGAGTTCCTTGATGCCTTTTCAATTGAAGTCCATGCCAAGGGAAAGGAACACTAGGGCTGATTCATTGGCTATCTCAGTGTCTCTGTTAATTCCTCATCCAGATTTCTCCCAAGAGAAGTTCACCATTGAGATGATCCATAGACCTAGTGTTCTTGACAATGCAAACAACTGGCAGGTCTTTAATGATGATCAACACTTGCTTTCCTTCCTTGAACTCAAAGATAATTTTGATCAGCTGTACTTTGAAGGAGGTAGGAATCTACCTAGGGAATGTGTGCCTCCAAATGAAGAAGATAGAAAAGAAGAAATGGATAATGATGGCTGCATAAAACTAAAAGGTAATAAGATACCTAAGGGATTAGTAAGTTTAGAGGAACTATTTGTTAAGCCCAAAACTTCCAAAGGAGCCCAGAATTCTACTGAGTATGAGAAGATAAACATTGGAAGTTCTCATGAACCCAAGCTAGTGAACATCAGGAAGTGTTGCACACAAGAAGAGAAGAAGAAATGAAATTTGTTGAAGAAGTATGTTGATGTCCTTGCTTATTCCTATGATGATCTTAAGTCTTTCCAACCAAAAGAAATGCAACATTTCATTCCTCTAAAACCTGTGATCAAACCCTTCAGGAGAAGAAGAGGCAATATAATCCTAAAATTGCTGATACAATATTCCAAGAAATTTAGAAATTATTAAAAGCAAAGATCATTTTCCTATCCACCATTCAACGTGGATTGCTAATATTTGTTCCTGGTCAGGAAGAAGAATTGTGAGATCCAAATTTTTCTTGATTTTAGGAATTTGAATCAATCCTCTTTGAAGGATAATTATCCTCTTCGCGTAATGGATCAAGTGTTGCAGGTTGTTACAGGTTAAGAAATGTTGTCCATGCTTGATGGATTCTAAGGATATAATCAAGTAGAAGTAAGTGCTACAGATCAACATAAGATTTCCTTTACCACTCCTTGGGGCACCTTCACTTATAAGAGAATGCCATTTGGCCTCATCAATGTTGATGCTACTTTTTCAAAGGGATATGGACCTGGCCTTTGGCAACCTCAAGGGAAAG
>JAHRHJ020000459.1:0-70850 GCA_019776745.2 Taxus chinensis | reverse complement strand
AATGATTTAAGAAAGAAATTGTTAGCAGAATTTCATAATTCACCTTTTTTTGGACACCCTGGTATTACAAAGATGCTTACTGATATAAAACAACAATATTTCTGGAAAGGAATGAAAAATGATGTTATTGATTTTGTGACACATTTCCTTGAATGTTAATGTGTTAAAGTGAAACATATGCACCCAGTTGGTTTATTATATCCCCATAGCATACCACAATACAAATGGCAAGTAATAAGCATGGAATTTCTGCAAGGGTTGCATATGTCAAGAAATAAACATGACGTTATTTTGGTAGTTGTTGATAAACTAATGAAGGTAGCACATTTTACTGCTGGTAATTTGGAGGATGATTCTCCTGTATTGACTAAAAGATTTGTGCACAAAATTTTCAGATTACATGGAGTACCTGAATTAATCATATTGGATAGAGATCCTAGAATGATGTCAAGATTTTGGCGAATGATTAATGAAGCTTTAGGAACTAAGCTAAATTTCAGTTCTACGTATCATCTGAAAATGGATGGACAGACTAAAAGAGTTAATGAAGTTTTAGAGGATATGTTACGAATGTATTGTATGGATCAGCAGTATAAGTGGGAAGAGTAACTTCCACTAGTTGAGTTTACATATAAGAACACATATCATGCATCTCTTAAAATGGCACCTTTTGAATAATTATACAGAAGAAAATGTAGAGCCCCTGTTAGTTGAAACAACATTGAGGATAGAGAGTTAATTGGACCTGAAATCCTGAGGGAAATGGAACAGCAAGTTAAAATGATTCATGAGCACTTGAAAGAAGTGCAAATAGGAAAAAGAGTTATGCTGATTTAAAGCAGGTTGATAGGAAATTTGAACTTGGTGAGAAAGTCTTTCTTCAGGTTGAACTGAAAAATATCTCTATAAATTTTGGCAAGGCTACCAAGCTATCACCTCATTATGTGGGACCCTTTGAGATAGTTGAAGTAATCAACCCTATAGCTTACTTTTTAGCATTATCTCCTACTTTGTCATGAATGCATGATTTTTTCCATATTTATTTGCTTAAGAAATACATTTTAGATTTATCATGTGTTAAATTGGAATTCCTTATAGGTCCAAGACCCAAGAATAATTGTGGTTAAACCCATACGAGTGCTAGAAACTCACCAGTTTCATTTAAGAAATAGTGAGATAAGTCAATGTAAGGTCCAGTGGGACCAGTTTAATGAAGAAAGTGCAACTTGGGAAAACCTGGAAGATATGAAAACTACTTTTCCATATTTATTTGATTAGAATTGACTATAATGACTGATAAAATTTTATGATTTTATCTTTATATGTAAATAAGTCTGCGATTTTTGGGTAGATGGATAGTTATTTTTGAATAAACAATTATGTGAACGCTGATTTCTAAAACTTTAAATTTAGATATTGTTGCAAAACATATGTTAAGAAAGTGAATAAATTGATTATCCTTAATGCAATGATCAAAATGAGATAATCATCGGGACGATGATTCTTTTTAGGAGGGAAGTATGTAACACCTTGGACAAACTATTATATTTCTCTTTGCATTACAAGCATGGGCATGTGATTTTATTGAATGAGGTGTGTTCCCTTGACTGTCAAAGATTATGCTTATTAGGGATAAATTATTTCTACTCTAGAATTATTTAGAATGAAATGATATGGCTTGCAAGAATCCACTTTCACTTCTTATAAGTAAGTTGTAATCAGATTTTGAGAGTTGCAAACTTATCTTCTTTACTGACTCATCCTTGGATCAATTTTAGTGATCCAAGGGATATTTTAAAACTCTTTATCGGACTGAATGATAAAATAGAATTCAGTAGTTTAGGAGGCATGGCGTGCTAAACTTTTGTATTTTACAAATTCTATGGTCTTGTGTGAAAGTACCTTCATTCAGTTGTATGTTTGTGCTTGGGTCTTTGGGAGTGATCTCTATAGGACATTATTGGCGTAAACAAAAATAGTCTGCTTCATGACTATGAAGGGGGTCTGAATCCTAAAACTAAAGGATTAACCTAACGGAATCCTAAACTAGGTAAGAACACCTACTCCCTAGTTGCGTCTACTTAATTGAGTTGTAATATAACCTAAGATTCGTGTTCTATTTTCATTTGGAATGGTGTCATAACCCAATCTCTAGTGCTAAATGAATAAGGGAGAAAATTTGTGAAGGTAATATTAGGCTATACTAACCTAATGCCTAATACTATATAGAAGTGAATTTAATCTAACCTAAGGCGATTTATTGTTAGACTAACCTAAGTCTTAGGACATCTATCCTAAACTATTTAAAAGGAACCTAAGAGTCGCATGGCACTAAGGTGATGGTTCCAATAACTTTTAATTGATTTGATTGGGTATTAATGTGAGGTACTTCCAGTTTGGAAAGGGCTAGTTAAATCTAGTGGAGGGTTCACTAAAAATGTAATTGCATGTTATTTTGAAAATGGCATTCACCAGTTTTGAGAGGCGGTGGCAAGGAGAGAGAAGTGGGAGAATTGTGAGTTATGAAATTAATGGATCTCAGTTTTTGTGTGCAAATGGTCTTGGAAACATGGGAGGTAGGTTTTTGAGAGGTTGTTTGTTTTTGCATGTCTCGCGAATTTTTCTCTACATGGAGCTATCTGGTTATTTGAACTAGCAGTTTGACTTCTTCTTCTTCTTGGATTTTTTTTTCTCTGGTCTATTTTCGATCAAGGGAATGTATATGAGGCATTGGAATAAAAGTTTTTTGGTTGTTGATCTGTTGTGGAGAATAAAAAGAGTTAGAAGCTTGGCTGGAAGTCTCCTATAAATTTACAAAAGCACTATCAGGCATGATATGTTGTACCCATTAAGATTTTTTGCGTTCTTATAAATGAATCATTAAAACAACTCTGCTCTCATGAGATAATTATTTGTTTGGTTTGTATGGTTATTTACTTTCATATTTTTTTTTATAATCTTTGTGGTTTTTGGAATGAAAATCCATTTCTGGTAATGATAGTTCTTGGGAATCTTTCTTTGTGCTAGTTTAAATGGTGACACGCATGTAAAAACTATATTTGAAGCTTTGTATTTCATTATGAAACTAGTATTGGGGCTGGTGGTTATTGAACGGGCATTCATTGCCTTATTTTTTTGTTCCGAACTATTATTTGGAACCTATGTTTCATTTTTACTTGTATTTTAGTCTTGTGTTTTGTTTGTACTGGTACTGGAGCTTGTATTATTTAGCAATTTTGTTGAAGCTCCGTGATCAAAATTGTACTCATGTTCAGTACTTGCATGATTTGAACTTGTAGTCGAATTGATGATTTTTTTTTTGTACATATGCTCTGAGATGGAAGTTTTATTCTTATTCAAGGATTTGTAAATGCTTAAATTTGTATTAGAGCCTTATGAAGTTCTAAGCTTTTGTTCGAAGCTCATGTTTGACACTGTACTAGTATTCTATACATGGTTGTTCTGAACTTGTGTTTGAATTGACGTGTTTGATTCTATACTTGTATTCTGAGATGGAGTTTTATTAGTATTAAGGGTTTGAAAAGCTTTAAACTCATTTATGGATTGTTTGCTCAAAAGGGTCTTGAGAGGTTTGTTTTGTTTTTGGAGTATACCTGGTAATCTCTTTTGATATCTTCTTCTTGTAGCTTCTTGTTGGACTGATTATGGTACTTCTATCTTTTAGACTGTACCTCCTTGTTTGAACTTAACAGGGCATGTGAATATGAAGTGTATCCTATTCTTCTATTCCCTGAGTGAGCCTGTGTCTTGTTCAAGGATTGATTGTTATTTTAGAAGGATTAAAGGACTAGAATTATATCTTGTTATGGGTATTGATGATTTATAGTTCATTTGGAATAGTTGTTAACAATTTTAGAGGCTTCTAGAAATGTAATATTTACTCTCCTTCTTGTTATACATGTTGAAAAAAATACTTTCCCTATCATAATATTTTAACTGGAACTTGAAATTCCTTATTGTGATTCTATTTTATTCAAGTTGGAAGTAATATTGGAACATCTCTTGACTTATACGTCATTGGGGTTTCTTACTCTCTTATGATATTTTTATTTGATTTCTTGGGATTTATTAGAAAGTTGAATTTAAACCTAGTATACTAAATTTTGTATGAAGGATACAATATCTGTGTAGAATGCTTTGTATTATTGTTGTTATTTGGGGATCATGGACTATTTACTCTATTGTATCAAGCTGTTGAATCCTTGTAATAGGATTTCAGTCCTTTAAGTTCATGAGTTGTATTGATCCTTGTATATGTTTCACTGTTTTTGGATTTCTATTCCTTGTTGGATTCATTGAATGAATCTTTCGGTTTTAAAAAGAGAATTGAATATGTTTTCTTGGGGACAGTATCTTGTTAGGGACTATATTGTGTACTTCATTATGAGATTTGAATTTAAAATTGAGCTTGGTGAATGGAAATAGGTAAACCAGTTTGTTAGATTTGTAATGGAAAATTAGAAGTGTGCTTTATTTAACTATGCATTTGGTTTTGTGTTCTCTTTTGGGAACTGGTTAAAGAATTTCTAAGTTTGAAATAGAAAAGGGAATTCATTTCATAATATAAATGAAATGAATTTGGGATTGGACCTTTTTCAACGGAGATCCATTCTTACTATTGTTTGGATAAGTTCATTTAATTAAACTTTACTATTTTCGATCTTCTTCTGAAATGGAAAATTTATTGTGGAACGTTTGGTTTTAGGTCTTTGAATTATATCCTCTAACATATGGGAGTTAGTTTTGACTTGTGGGGGGAAATTTTTTGACTCTCTACCCTACTTGGGTTTATTTGGGATTCTTTTTAGATGCTTTGCCTTAATGTTGAATCCTTATATTGTTATCTTTGAAGTGAGGCAGATTCATGTGTTTAAAACCTGTATTTTTTCTTTTTGACGATTAGTGTTTAGGGAAAATCATGTATTGATTCTTATTCCTTTGTTATATGGAATGATGAAGCATTCTAATATGAGGTATGTTGTAATTAACTTCTTTTTCTGCTTAGTAAACATAAATATGTATTTCTATTCTTATAGAAGAATGAAACAATTGGATGACAAGACCTGTTGATTGTTGTAAAGTAATTGATAGGATCAATTAAACCTTGTGATATAATTCTGATGTTGTGGATTATATTAAGTTCTTTTCTTAAAATTAAATTCAAACTCTTTTAATGTAATTCTTTTCTAGATGTTATTTCTTATGATTATTAGTATGATATATTAATTGTTTCATTAAAGCATTGTTGTTTAAATGGAACAATTAGTGGAATGCACGTTACTTTAATGCTTAGTGCTTATAATGCTCAGTTCATTGAACCGACCTGTGCTAGCATTTTTTGTAGATGGACATCATAAGTAATAAAAGAAGATAGAAAATTGTATGATGCATTGGCTTATTGAATTCTAGATCTTATGTAAAGAGTTTCAAATCATTCTTGAGTTGTAATGAAAAAGAAAAGTGATGTTATTTTAAGATCTTAATTCTGATTAGCATGCAGAATGTCTTAAATGCATAATCTTGTAAATGTATATTTATCATCATGAACTAAAAGGTTTTTTGTTGGACTCCAATTTGTGATGTGAATTCTTTTGTACTTGTATCATGGAAATAATAGTGATATTTTTTGTGGTATTCTTTATATCTGTGTATACTATTGTTGTTATAAGATAATGAGTTGGATTAAGGAGATAGTATAATCTCCTTTTTATTAATGAACTTGTTAAATTGAAAAAGATTTCATTCTCTAATTACACAACTATATTTTAATAATGAAACATTCTTGGGGCATAAAATTAAACTATATAAGTAGCGAATGATAAAAATTTTATGCTAAACCTAACCTCTAATCATGTAGAGGAAGACTCTTCCTCTCTCATGGAATGAAAGATAAAAGGAATAGTGGTTATGATTTTTAATCTTTATACTAAGTTTATAAAGTAAACCCTAGTTGAATCTAGGTGGATGACATACTTGATTTGGATAGCTAGGTTACATTAAGAATTAAATGTTTGATGTTTGTTGTCCTATTTGTTTGGGATAACTGCTTATTATGCCACATTAATGAATAACAATGCAAACATGAATTAATGAGGTTCTCCATATCTAATCAGGCTAGTATTGGATAAAGAACTTAAGGAATGTTGGAATTAGGGATTGGCCATGGCTATTGTAATCTAAATCTTAATCCAATTTAATTATGATTAATGACCACTATGGGGGGGTGGTATGTACATCTTGATGAATCAATTCTAGCAGATGTTGGCACACGCCAACTGCAGGAATGTACCCTCGAGAAGTCCTAGGAATTCTCAAGGATATAGTGTTGCAGTTGAAATGTGGAAAAACCCTTCTGTATTTGTTCATCTAGATCTACACACATCTAGACTTGAACTTAGTTTCTCTCTAGGTCAAGTTAGTAGCATGTTTAGGATAGGTAGTAGCTTTCTATGACTTCGAGTACCTTGACACATTCAAATGACTTAGGTCATCTGAGTATGCCCATATACCCTAAGTAGTCATGAGCATCTTCCTATAATAAATTATGTTGCTAATCGGGGCTAGGGTCAAACTTTGGGCAAGTGGACCGATGATAGTCAGTAAAGACCATTCTAGATAATAGAGGAGTGAGGTGAAGGATGTATTCCAGAATGATGAGCATGCCATCAAGGAGTAGTAACACAAACAATATGTTTAAAATATTTTGCCAAAGTATCGCAAGCTATTGGTTGCGTTGTTCTATGTCTCCTAGCTTAAAGCAACGTGATGTCAGATGAATATTGGTAACAAATATTCAGATAGGTTCTTTAAATAGATCGCTCAGTACCTAGAATAGGGTAGGAGAACCAAGTATACATTGTATACATAAATTATTCTATACTTAAAGTTAACATGAGAGATTGGTTGGTAACCAAGTCATGGAATGAGAGATCGACAGTATACCGAGTCATTATAGCTGCATATGGTTACCTGTTATGAGATTGATTGGCATGGAATGTGTGTTCTAAATAATGTTTTATTTAGAACACAAAACATTATGTATTGATTTTTCTACCTTGTTTCTAATGTCTTAAAATGGGAAACTTACACTCGGAGACTCCAATCAATGTCTACTTCTATTGAGATTCTATTGAGTGGTTGCATAATAAATGGAAAGTAACCTGTAGGTGCCTCATATGGGTTTCTAGATAAGGTCATGGACATCAAGACAAGAGGTGTAGTAGAGCTATAGGAACTATGGGCCATTTTCTGGTCTTGTCCAGAAAATCTTAGCCTGATCGGCTGATATGTTCAACTATGAAAATTGTGTAATAATATCAAGTGGAAGTGGTGAAGATATGAATACCAACGTGTGTAAACTAGTGTCAATATCTAGTTGACTAGCAGGACCGTTGGGTTGTGGGACTTTTGGATCAAAACAAAAGACTCGTGGGGGTTGTGGCCCTTGGATGGTCATGCATGCATTCAAACCCTATTTCCAAGAGTAACCCAAAATTTGTAGGATTGATTAGCAGCTATGTTCAATGTTTTTAACTATCTTATTTTCTCAGCATTTTTTGCAGGTGTGTGTAAGACTGTTAAACACAAACTTGTGTCGATGTCAATTATTAGCTATGGCCTATTGGGTTGTGGGACTAGGGGATCACAAATGTAATTCTTTTCTTGTTGTGGACCGTTGATGGTCATGCAAGATGAATTGATTTGTTTTCAGTAAATAAACTATCTATCAAAGGAAATCTAACTTATATTTTTAGTGTTTTCTCAATATATCAAAAAAAAGTAGTAAAACAAGATAATCTATAGAAAATAAATGTTTTTGTTCTTTTGTAACTTTTTAGACAATGCATCTAATCTAATAAAAAAATTAAATGCAAACAGTTAGCTGGATGTAGCTAACTATTTGTGTAGATGTATGAATCTAAATATAAAATCTATTCTAATTCAATCAAAATCCTTCCAACCCTACCTCAGGAGTGAAGAACAAATCATAACTCTAACAGAGTTATTGTTCCCCATAACTTCCCTGGTAATGTTGAAGAGACAACTTCCTATTGATTTGATCTATTTGAAATTATCTAGCTAATTGAAATGAATTGTTTCTCTACTCTATTTGATCTACAATTGAAATTAAAAATTCGTAACTGATAATTCGATAAACAAAGCAAACAAATACACAAATCCAACTTGGAAGATCAAGAACCTTGGCAAATCTAGTAGTATTAGTATCTATCCCCTTAGTTATTTCCTTTCATTCTCTAAGTGTTTATGAGAGTCTAAAGGATTGGGAATGCAAAGAACAAAAACAAGAGGATGGAGCTTGAGAAATGGCATCTTGGAAGCAATCTGGATGCAATGCAAGTAGAAGAGAGATAGCACAAGAGATCTAAACTTGGCTATGCAATTCCTAAAAATATTATGGCAGCACAAAAACGTAAGATACAAAAAATTCTAAGGCCTTTTTCTTGAATACATGCATGTAATATATAGGAATGGAGGCTAGGAGGTTACTTCATGCACAAGGCAAGAAAAAGCAATTCCAAATAATCAAATCTTATTTAAAATAGAAGGAGAAAGGAGAACCAAGCAAACAAATCTATTTTTAGCCAATTCAGCTCGTGGATGCATGTAAAAAGAAAACTTAAGTGAACCATTGTATGTTTAAAACACGTGTGAAGAATCTGGAAAAAGTGAGCAAGACTGCCGCCCTCTACAGGGCGGTGGTTTCAAGACTGCCACCCTACCTGGGTAGTAGTTTGAGAACCGCTGCCTAGGTAGGGTGGTGGTCCTAGTACTGAAGGCCAAAAAAAGCATAGGAAGAGATGGGGAGATGGAAAAATGCATGGAAAAGTTAAGGCTATCTAGGGTATAATTATACACTACGAATGGGTTTTAAAGCTCGAACACCTTCTTGAAAGGATTTTGAATAATCATTGGGGACTTTTATAACCATTTTCCCAACAATGTAGCACATGTAACTTTGGGTGCATACATATTTCCCCCTCAGAGAAGTGTCTTAGCCATGAAAAGGCATAAAACATGGAGTCTAAGTATGGAATTCCTGAAATGGGGAGTTATAAGCTATATGTGACACACCCGTGTGTCAAAACATCACTGTCCTAGCTCTCACTTCCTACAAGAAGAAGAAGAAGAAGAGAATCAAGTGCAAATAGATAAGATATTGGAAAATAAACACTAAACCAAAATGATAAGAGAACTTACCATCTACGTGGGGATGTAGAAATATACCTTCCCTGTACACACATACCATGAAAATGATTTTAAAATAACATTTATATATATATCGAAACAAACTCATTTTCCAATCATTTGTGCATTGTTGATTTCGTGAAATTGGATCTCTGGACATACATTGATCATTTCCTGACACAGATATAGACGAAACAACCGTTGCGATATAGAGATCATGCCTCCACAAGTGGTAAATCAACCGGTGCGTTCCTAGGTTAGTTATTTCCTCTTTTGTCTTTTTGTGCCCTAGATGTTGAAATGTTGAAAAGTTCACTTAGGGGGGACATTTTTAAAATTTCTTATTTCAAATGAGTCCTTAGGGGGGGGCACCCATAGGGCATTCTTTTATTTTGTTAGAAATGGTCATGTTTCTCCTTTTTAGGCATTTTTGGGGTTAAGGGCACGTTTTGAGAAATCGGGTTAGGAGTGCCACCCAAGACAGGGTGGCGATCATGGAACCGCTGCCCTACCAAGGTGGCGGTTTTGGAACTACCACCCTACACTGAGTGGTGGTTCTGAAAAAACTATCTAAAATACACTAACTTGATTTTTTTATATTTTTAATGTTTTTCTATGTTTTTGATAAGCTTATCATGTGATGTACATTACTAAATTCTTCTTTTTTCATGTTTTGGTGAATGCAGAAGAAGGTGGAATAAATACATTGGAACAAAGAGAGAGTGTGTGATTGGCTCCCTAGGATTCTAGATCAGCTGAACTAGGCTGAGATAGATCATCTACGATAAGTGGGCATCTGGAAGATAACATGAGTGCCCCATGTTGCTCCTACCAGTCACATTCTATGTGAATTATGCTCTTACTAGGATGTAGACCAGAACACCTTCTAGTTTCCAGGCATTAGGGGTGAGTGGAATATCACTCTGGAGGATGTATACCGCATCCTTGGACTCTTGGTACTTGGTAGGAGGCTGACATTGGAGACAGTGGGGTCCAAGGTCGTGATGATGTATTGGGCCACATACATGGGAGATGCCATTGTATCATCTAGCTCAAAGAAGGGAATGAAGGTTTGGTCCATTGCTACTGCTCTCATTCCTATCCTTCAGAGAGCCATTATGGGTATCTTATCTTCGAGCCTAGTCAGGGATAAGGGAGGAGATACACTTTTATACTGTTGGGCCCCCATCATTACACGTTGAGGCTCATGGCTGTAAGTATGCCTGGGGAGAAGATATTCTGGGGACTACATATCATGATTTGTATAAAGTTGTTAGATTATAGGGAAAATCTTTGAGCCACCATACTCTGGTTATGAGTTGGTTCTATGAGTGTTTCATCCCCTATGGTAGGGGGTACTAGTATCATATCCAAAGGTTTTCCAGGAAACTAGATGGATAGGCATGTCAGTGCTCTTGACACCACATCAGTCAGTGGCATCCTTGAATACACCAGACATGACTGCCACACCCTACCAAGATATGGTGAGGGTATGGGGTGAGGAGGCTATGACGATGGTAGCATGGTCTTCTATGAGCCAGCTAGTTGACAAAGATGGGAAATTAGAGATTCACCCATTTGACCATGTACCTTAGCAGTTCGGTCTTCTATACCCTGTCATGCTTTTTCCAATGGAGCCTATTTATAGGACTATTCAGGGGCTCAAAGGGGTCCTAGAGGGGATCATGGTTGGATAGTTGTTACTCCTGGTGTGCCTGTTACAGTTAGGCATGTAGTACAAGATTGACGGGCATCTGGTTCCCCTCAAGCACCCTTACTGTAGATTGGGGTGGCTCCTGCTCAGAGTGGGGAGGAGGATGATCTGATCGATTTGGAATCCAACTTAGAGGAAGATGCGGGAGATGATACGGATGGGGATTTGGTTGGAGAGAAGGATGAGGGGGTAGGACCTTTGAAGGGAGCTGAGAGTGACTTTGAGTGGAATGATACTCAGGAGATCCTCAGAGTAGCGCATGAGGAGGTGAGCACAGAGAGAGAGACACTAGTCTTGGAGGAGGCACTTGGAGAGGATGATGAGTCTATGATTGGACAACGTCATTCCTCTGGATTCAGTTAGGGTCCATAGCCACCAGCAACACCTGCAGTAGTAGCCACTAATCACACATGGATGCCTGGAGACATGAGTATGTTCAATACTCCTTTCTCAATTTTTTCTATTGATTTTGATATGTTTAGCTTATCATTCTCCTTTTTATTTGCATTCTATGATTTTATAGCTCACTATCTCTCTTTTTATTCTTTTCTACAATGTCTACACTTGAGTGGTGATAACTCATTCATCAGGTATGCATGGACACCCTGTTGATCCCCTTAGGGAAGACCTAGACTGAGTTGACTGCTGATTCGAAATAGCCCTTAGCTTCCAGCTGACATACTGACATCTTCACTCCCATCTGGAAGGTGGTGGAGATAGTGACTTCCCTTAATACCCAGGTAGCTGGATACGAGACTATTAAATTCCTGATGAGGCAGAGCCATTCTCATAGCAAGGCTATGGGTAGCGGGCACCACCACGAGCACTCATAGCATTCAGTCCATTCTCAATGCCATCACAGCCATAGCAGGAGCCCTAGATGTGGTCACACACCATCTGAAGGATATCATATGGATTGATAGGTCATTGAGCCTTTATTCCTGTGTCTACTAGAGTTTCACACTTATATCATTGTTGGTCACGTATATGTCACACTTAGATCACCAAGGTACCTACAACCTACAACACAAACCCTAGTGTATGCATACACAATCTATACAAACTTGATCAAATATGGATATGATACAAACTAAAATATGTGAAGTTCGGTACTAACCCCAATGGTCCTCCGAAGGATGAACTTACGACCTTTTGCACTTATCACTACATGTCCAGTACTCCATGATAGTTCTATGTACTTATGATGTGAAATTATTTCCTTAGAATGTACCCAATGGATACCAATGACAAACAAGATAGCGGGCTATAGCTAGATAAAATTCAAATGTTGCTGAGGGGTAATGATGCAAACACAGTTAGGGGATCTTAAAAGTAGGACTAAATCCTGAAAACATCTAGATACTGCATATGCGTTTCATCCATAATGCATGTTGACATAATGATATGATAAATAGATTTACTTGGGTTAGTAGTTATCGAGCCTAAAACGTAGTAAGATGCGAGGGCTCAACATGTACGCGTTATAACGTGAAAAAGTTACGCAATTTTAGTTAAGGAAAAACACATGATAAGATTAAGACAGAGGTTTGCACAAGTACCAAGATTTTTACACTATTATTTCTACTATACTTTTAGCTATTTCTTATACTTTAGAATTTGATTTTAGTAAATATGTAGAAATTAGGGTCGCTCAGCACCTGGATATGGAGAGTGGTCACGTGGCTGACAATAGATATAATCTAGAAGATAGTTTTTCAAAATCTAATTGGAATGGTCGGTACTCTAACTCATTTTGTAGGATTTCAGTAAAGGACCTAGGACTTTCAGGGCATATATATTGAATAATTTGGTAAATTTCAAGTTTATGGGAAAGCATATACTCGTTTTATAGGCTTTTTGACCCCATGCTACCATTAGGCAGCGTTGGCCCATCACCACTGGACTTGGCACACATGGGTAAGGTCAATTTCCCTAAATATGGTCCCAACCCTACATTCACCAGTAGTGATCATGAATAAAATCTATGATGCTTTTCTACTTCTTACTAAAATGATATCCTCACTTTGTAGATAGAGGATTGCTCCCTAAATGGGATTCCTATCCTATGGCCAAAATGAGGTGATTGTAATGTGCCTCCTCCTTAATGCTTGATCACACTACTAGGAGTTGAATGTTTTTTTATGAATAGTATTAAGTGAATTACATCAAGTAAACTCATATCATTTCTCATTCTTAGAAACATGGTGCTCCATATAAATATGATCATCCCCTCACCTTTCCTAGCTCTTAAATTATCCTTTCATGGAATCAAATTCACAATTCTCATACATGTTATTTCTCATATGTCTCTCATGGAAATAAACTGATGACTTAATACTTCACACATGATGGTCCTTGATACCTACATGACATGAATAAATCATTTTAGCTTATTCTGAAGGGTGTTCAATTATCTACAAAATGACAAAAAATGGCCTTTTTAGGCCTTCGGAGGAAGTAATCTCTCATAAAATCTAAATGAGTTGATCAATCATCTTAGACATTATCCCCTACATAGTGAAACACATTGAATGATCTCATTAGGAATTTCCTTTGGGTTAGGTTTTATGACTTAGGGTTTAGGGCTAAGGGTTCATGGCTCAGGGTTTAGGGTTTAGGGTTTACAGGTTAGGGCTCATGGTTCATATTTTAGGGTTAGGGTTTAGGGTTCAGGGTTTAGGGTTCACGAGCTTAGGTTTAGGGTTTAGATTTTAGGGTTTAGGCTCAAGGTTGAGGGTTATAGGGTTTAGGGCTCAGGGTTTATGGTTTAGGGCTTGAGGGTTTAGGGTTTAGGGTTTAGGTTTAAGGGTTTAGGGTTTAAGGTTTAGGGTTTAGGGTTTAGTGTTTATGGTTTAGGATTTAGGGCTTAGGGTTTAGGGTTAAGGGCTTAAGGTTTCTAGGGTAAAAATAGGGTTTAAGGGTTTAGGGTTTAGGGTTTGAGGCTTTAGGGTTTAGGGTTTAGGGTTTAGGATTTAGGGTGTATAGTTTAGGGTTTGAGGGTTGAGGGTTTAGGGTTTAGGAGTTTAGTTTTAGGGTTTAGGGCTTAGGGTTTAAGGTTTAGGGTTTAGGGATCAGGGTTTAGGGTTTAGGGATTAAGGGTTAAGGTTTAGGGATTCAGGGTTCAGGGTTTAGGGCATAGGATTAAATGGTTTAGGTTTTAAGGCTAAGGGTTTATGGTTTAGGGTTTAGGGTTTAGGGCTTAGGTTTAGGCCTTAGGGTTTAGGCTCACCCATTCACTCATTGTAATGTTTTAGTGTCTTACCCATTCTTATTAGTATTGACAAGAGTATTCAACTAAAAATGGTTCATCTAGTTTTTAGTGTATGAACATTCAAAGGGATTCATCACAA
The DNA here is from genome assembly GCA_019776745.2 of Taxus chinensis. Classification (NCBI taxonomy): domain Eukaryota; kingdom Viridiplantae; phylum Streptophyta; class Pinopsida; order Cupressales; family Taxaceae; genus Taxus; species Taxus chinensis. The sequence continues at coordinate 56,558 of JAHRHJ020000459.1, read as the reverse complement.
TTTGATGCCTTTCATCTACTTGATATTTTGAAGGAGGGAAATGTTAATATATCCAAGAAAAAATTGGTACAAATAAATGTTACCCAATTGACATCTATCTTCTTTTTTCCCATCGCATGGGAACTATTTCACTCATTGTAATGTTTTGTGTCTTACCCATTCTTATTAGTATTAACACAAAGTATTCAACTGAAAAGGGTTCATCTACTTCCTAGGTAGAACATTCAAAGAGAGTAATCACAATTTGGTGTCTTTCATCTGTTGATATTTTGAAGGAGGTAAATGTCAGATATCTAGGAACAATTTGGTACAAAGAAATGTTTTTAATGCTCTTTTGAATAATTATTTCAGTTGCAAGTTTTCGTGAACAAAGGTTTCATTTGAAGAATAAATCTTGATATGTCCAGTTCTTGTGTAAGCTATAAATTTGAGAGGATTTCAACTGAGGTTCAAGTTTATTTTCCAAGATGCATTACTCCAATGTTTGAAAATGTTTCTCTAGATCTGCAATGACATTCTGATTTAGACACTCAATGATTCTTGAATTTCCAATCCTACCACAGACCCCAGTAGTCCTAGATCCTTGGGTATAAAGAGACACCGTTACTTGGATTCCATTTATAATGATAGAGATATTTGTAAATTCATGTTATGACCTCTAAATCTGTATGAATTTCAAGTTGTTTGGAAATCACATCACACCCTTCACTAGGATTGATGACTACCCCTATCTTTTTGAAGGTTCTTTTGAAAGCATCCATGGGTTTATCATAGAAGGAATTATCAATGAATGGAAGGTCACTAAGTCATAGGCCAGTTGACTCCCATTCAGAACTAAACAAGAAATATTTACTAGGGGATTGATAACTCCTTTGTGTTCTTAGCCATTCCCCAGTTGTTATGCTTATTTTTAACACTTCAAGAAGTTCTGTCAAATTTACTATCCATTCCAGTAGTAGAAGAGCTTTCTCTTTCTCTAGAGGAGAGGATACTGCAGGTAATTTAGTTCTGATCCTACACCTCTGCATTGGTATATTATCTGTGTTTCTTCCATTTCCTTTGAGATTAATTTTTGTGTTGCGATGGTTATTTTTTCCATCTTCCAATGGGTCATCCTGGCTTGCATAATACCATACATGGAAATATGAGAAATGTGAAATTTGTTTCAGAGTGTGAAGAAATTGACATTCAAGAGCACAAGTATATGTGGGGAGAAACAGGTTTGGTAGAGATGTGTAATATGCATTTCAAGGCACAAGGTAGATGTCATATCCATTTAGTTTCTTGTCCCACCTCTCATAAACAAGGTAGTTGTACAAGAAGACTCAATGATGGTTCTAGGCACAAGACTAGGAAATATGGTCCTAATATTGATATTCAAAAAGATGAACTCACTCATAAGACCTACTGGAAATATATGAGGTTTAGAGGTTAGAGATTAGGGCTTTAGATTTAGTGTTTAGGTTTGAGGGTTCAGGGCTCATGGTTCAAGGTTTAGGGTTTAGGGTTTAGGGTTTAGTGTTTAGGGTTTAGGGTTTATTATTTTGGTTTTAGGGGTTTAGGGTTTAGGGTTTAGGGTTTATAGGTTTATGGGGTTAAGGGTTTAGGGTTTAGGGTTTAGGTTTATGGTTTAGGGCTTTAAGGTTTAGGGTTTAGGTTTAGGGCTTTAGGGCTTTAGGGTTTAGGGTTTAGGGTTTAGGGATTTAGGGTTAAGGGTATAGTTAGGGTTTAGGTTTTAGCATTTAGGGCTCATTGTTTATGGTTTAGGATTTAGGGTTTAGGGCTTAAGGATTAGGGTTTATGGTTTAGGGTTCATGGTTTAGGTTTAGGTTTAGATTAGGGCTTATGGTACATGGTTTAGGGTTTAGGGCTCAGGGATCAAGGTGTAGGGTTTAAGGCTTAGGGTTTAGGGTTTATGGTTTAGAGATTAGGGTTTAGGGTGCATGGTTCAGGGTTTATGGCTCAGGGTTCAGGGTTCAGAGTTACGAGTTTAAGGTTTACGGGTTAGAGCTTAGGGCTATGGATTTAGGGTTTAGGGCTCAGGGTTTAAAGTTTAGGGTTTAGGGTCAAGGATCAGGGTGTAGGGTTCAAGGCTTAGGGTTTAGGGTTTAGGTATTATGGTTTAGGGTTTATGGTTTAGGGTTTATGGCTCAAGGTTTGGGGTTCAGAGTTATGGGTTTAAGGTTTAGGGGTTAGAGCTTCAATTTAGTGTTTAGGGTTTAGGGCTTTAGGGTTTAGGGTTTAGGGTTTAATGTTTAGGGTTTAGGGTTTAGGATTTAGTGTTCAGGGTTGAGGGTTTATTATTTTTTCATTTAGGGTTTAGGGTTTATATTTTATGGTTTAGGTCTTAGGGTTAATGGTTAGGGTTAAGGGTTTAGGTCAGAGTTTAGGGTTTAGGAATTAGTGTTTAGGGCTTAGGGTTTAGGGTTTAGGATTCATTGTTTAGGGTTTAGGGTTTTAGGGTTTAGGGTTTATGGATTTAGTTTTTAGGGTTTAAGGTTTAGCATTTAGGGCTCATGGTATGGTTTAGGGTTAGGGTTTAGGGTTTAGGGCTCAGGGTTTAGGGTTAAGGCTCAATGTTTAGGGTTTATGGCTTACATAAGGGTTTAATGTTTAGGTTTAGTTTAGGGTTCTAGGTTTAGGGTTTAGGTTTAGGGTTTAAGGTTTAGGATTTGCATTGTAGAATTTAAACTGTTAAAATTCTTTAGGTTGAATGCTGAAATCCTTTAAATTACCTATGTACTGACCAAATTATACTATAAAAAGCTATCTCCTAAATCGTGAATAATGGAGCTGTGAGACTAGTTCCATAAGGTGAGTGGCCCTAATTTCTTATATTTACTAAAATAAATTTAAAATATAAGTACTGACCATATACTATATCTCCTAAATATAAATAATAATAAATAAGAAAAAATTTCTTATATTTACTAAAATAAATTTAAATTTTTTTAATGTAAAAGCATGCCAAAAGCACATATATAATGTTCATACTATGAAGAACATACACATTATAGTGCATGTGTACGTGTTTTGTGTTTTTACTTTTTCCAAGCCATGCCTCAAGGCTTGGATCCGGTTTGGATCCCCAAGCCTGAGGCATGGACCTGCACAAACACAACAAACAACATGTTTTTGTAGGAAAATGCAAAAATTCCACTTCCACCATGATAAATCAACATAAAATGATTGATTCGTTTAAAAAAATTATACCACGACATAGAGGAAAGTTTCTTCTTTCTAAAAATATAATTTTTCAAATTTTTTGACTAATATAAGGTTTCCATATTATTTATTTTCTAACTATGCCTTTTTATAGCTATTTTTTGAAGTTTAAATATGTCTATCTTTTATCGTGTATCTTTTTTTGGCTCATCAAAATTGAAAAAAAATATACTAGCACAAACTAGGCCTAATTCTATACATATTAAAAAAATAATATAATTTTCAATATTTTTTGAGGTAGTTAGGGGGGGCACGGTCGGAGCTCCATTATTTTTCAAAACTTTAAATTTTTGTACTAGAAAAATCATTTAAAAAATAAATACTCGCTAAAAAAATCTAAAAAAATCTAGCACAAACTAGATGCTCCTAGCTATCTTTCTACCAAAGGGTTTTCAAAAATACTAAATGGTGCTCAAAAAATGGTGGGGGGCACAAAAGTCACTCTATTATGTTTTTTAACAAAAACATGAGCACCTGTTGGTATTTTAGTTATTTGACCCACTTAAACTTATCCATTTTCAATAAAATTTAGTAGCTTAGAAACTAGACTCAAAATGCTACAATTCATGTTTATACAACATCTTCCAATTTTGAGTGTAACTATTTCAAAAAACTCATACAAGTTGAAGTTTTTTATTTTTCAAAAAAATGCGTCCACTTAAGACCCCCTTGAGGAGAGAACCGTTTAGAGTGGAATGGAGCACCTAGGTGATAGTGTCTAACATGGGCACTAGTGTCCTAGGATAAATGCTGACATATGTGGAAAGTATAATAGACAGGGATCTCTATGACCTTACCAGAATTGGGGTGTAGAAGTGACAGATGTGAAAGAGAGAGAGAAAGACAATAAAAATAACCAAAATCAAGTAGATTGACTATGGATTTTGTCACCAATGAATACTTTTCTTACTTAAGATCCATATATATAACAACATACTTGGCAGTATAGTAAAATAGTAATATGTGTGTGATTTTGTGTCTACAACAGAATGTTATGGAAGTGACAACGAGTGGAAATGATGTAACATTGAATGTTGGGATCATACATGAGATGCACCATGGTCCATTCCAGAGTCGATGATGTGGTTTCAATATATTCATTAAGGAATTCGAAACATAGTGGCACCATATGCCCGGCTATGAGCTTACGACCACCCTCTAATTCTAGTGAAAAGAGGGATTTTTTGTATGTAATGGAGGAGATTCCTTGGCTCAATTATTGTCATTCTTTGTTTATGAGGGGAAGAACATTGGCCCTATGCAACTTTCACCTCCCTCACATGGCTCAGCTGACTGGAGAATAAAACAAGGGATCCATGAAAAAAATGAAAGCGTTTATATGTATAACTCCAACATTAGAAAAAAAATCCTTCAAAGTGTGTATGCAAACAAAAATATAGATGTTATGGGGTGACAAGGTTAATCTGCATGGCGTCCAACATAGAAATCTAGGTGAAAGGGTTAATTTGTGGGGAGTCCTATGTGGATGGTTGTAATAAGGTCATATGTTAATGCCAAATAAATTAGGGGTTGAATTTGTTGATTGTTTAGACATTTTTAATGATTTTAGCCATAAAATACTTACAAATATTTAAAATAATCATCTCATGTAGCTAGCATATTATAAATATGACCATTATTTTTTTACATATATTTGTATAAAAATCATTTTAATATACAAAAACATGTATTAAAAATAGTTAAATAAATATAGAATATTATTTTATATATTTTATTAATAGTGTATAAAATAATATTAATTTTTGCATTTTTAAAGGGTATTGAGAAATTACCATTGCCTAAAAATTGTCTAATAAGCATAGTTGAATGAGATAGTGTTGTTGACATGGAATAATGTGAATAATAGCATAGAGAATGATGATTGGTATTCACCCCTTGGCCCTATTTCATTGATCAATGTTGCATGTTCCCTCTCTTTCCTAATAGAAGGGGGGAAGGCAAGTAACTTTTTAAGTATATTTATGCCACTTTCGAGGTACATGGGATGAAACCTACAAAAGCATGTTTTAGGTCACTATGTGATGTGTCTGACAAGAATCCTTTTTAGTTTGTTATGTCGGGTGCCCATTTCTAGGAACATGCAAAGTCTTACACTTTCCATTATAGCATGTTGGACTCATGGACATGGTTACATGAGTTAAGTTTTCACGAGCATTTGGTGGACATTGTCACACCCTGCAATGAAATGGTTTTTTTTGGTCGTTGTGATTGATGGTTGATTACTTAATTAATTGTAAAAGTGGATTAAATAACTATGTGTATGTCATTATACATGTAAATATATAAATATATGCATATGCTAAAACATATACACATACGTATATAAATGTATATATAAGTATATACGTATATATGTGCAACTATTACGTTATATGATTGCTTTTTTAATAAGTCATCTTCTGGATTATATTATTTGTGCCACATTGATTGTTGGATCTGTTAGACTATCACTTCTAGTTAGTATCGTTACATGACAATAATTTGTATTGACTTCGTTACCGTTTGCTAGTGTTGTCTATATTCGGAAAAGATAAATGTAAATGTTATTGTAACACGGTCTTAAACCTTATTGTATTGTTCACAATTGATGTTTATGATCCCTCCTTGACATCATGAACGTGGTCATGGGCCATTGATGAGGTATTGTGTTATGTCTAAGTTATTTATAAAATGGTCATAGACCGAGGTAGCAAATGATATTTATTTTGGGTCATAGACCACATTATTGGGCATTGAAAAAGTTAAAAAATTTTAATGTTTATATGGTCATTGACCATAGTTTGGCATGTAAAATTTTTTGAGGCTGTTAAAAATTCATGGTCATCGACCACATCTCAAGGTAAAAAGGATAAGATCAAAAGTTGTAATGATTGGATGTTGGAATGGTCATAGAACATGAGCAAGGCAATAATAATGTTTTAATTTTATTGATATGGTCATAGACCATACGCATTGCATGAAGTTTTTGGAGATTAGGAGGGAATTATAATTGGTCTGTCAATTATTAAATGCATTTAATAAATCATACATGGTTTTTGGGGAAGTGGAAGCTTGTTAAACAAGCCAAGACATGCATTCCTCCTCCCCATATACATTGTTTCTAGTTTTGGCTGTTTAGTTTTACTCTGGGAGGTTGCATGAGGGTTTTATGGAGAAATTATTAGAGATTACATACATGAAGGAGCTCTATTTAAATGGAGAATTTGGTTTTTTTAATGTTGTTTGGTCTTGGGAATCTTGGGAGCTTTGGCTGGAAATACAAGTTACAGGTTTTAAGAGTAAAGAGGAAAAAGGAAATCAAGGAAAAAGTATTACCAGGCATGAGTTATTCTTTCTCACATTTTTTTTGTCTTTATGTTAAAAATTGGGGTACATTTTGGCTCTTAATCTAATTATAAATATGGAAAAATAAGAATGAAATTAGTTTCTATTTGATAGGCTTAATTAGAAATATGGAATGTGCTTTTTTGGTCTCAATAGATTTATAAATCTTGAAATTTGGTTATCTTGTTTAAAATCTATCTGAGGGGTTTTTTTAATTAAAAAAAATTCGGCATAATTTCAATGGTTTTTGTTATCAATTGATAGTTTGAAATTTGTGGAAAATGTGTCCTATTGTTTTGTTTAAAAACCCATCTTGTCAAAGCGTTTAATGTCTTCAATGATTTTTATCTTTGTAGTAATTAAAATCCAGCATAATAAAATATTTACAATCCATCTGATAACAAATGATAACCATGTGCAGTCGTAAGGGTCCATTAAATCTACTTGATCCCCTTATCATCACTCTAATCAAGTGAGTATAACTTATATACTTTTGGTTAAACCCTTTTAACATGTCTTGAGAACTATGTGCAAATCCTAAGTGTCAACCTGGAAATCAATCAAGCTGCAATCCATCCAACATCCGACACTATAGATTAGGTGTATGGTGAACATATAGTGTAATCAGCTAGCTACACTACTTGGCCAAGTTTTCAAGCGAAGCAATGCAAGCTTAGTTTCATGTTTGAACACAACTCAAAAAACTTGTCTCTGTCACCACACAACCATCTCTACACAGTTATTTGGATCTCAATTTCATTGTTTAAGAAATTTAATTTTTTTTCAAGAAGTAGGAACTAGGACTCATTATTCTATTCGAAAGGTACGCTATCGGTCCCATCTTAGGATCCCTATGGGAAATATAGTGACCACATAATGAATTTTGTCATTAAGTACTCACTACCCTTCCTGTAGCCATCCTAAGCTGGAATGGATTAGGTTCTATCAAATGGAAATTCTTCATAACTACCCACACTTCATTTACACTTATTTGTTATCTATTTGAGTTAAACTAGGTAAGATTTTACGATAGGATATTTGTATCATAACACATTATCCTTTTCTCGATAGAGGATTATAGTAACTTATCATGTTACTAACTTTAATGAGTATCTCTTGTCGTGATATCGCAACATACCGTTGGTTGCTAAGGATAGGTTTACTTAATCATGTCTCACATTTAAATGATCCAATCACATCCTAGTTAGTATTATTTTAGTCACATATGTTTATCATTAATTATGAATGATTCACTTAAAGGTTCACTTAATAAATCATTTGGATTGTCATTTGTAATGAATTAAATAATCTTATCTTGTAAGGTATTTCATTTATTAATATAAAATAGGTTTTACTCATTGTATCATTTTCCATAATTAGTGTACTTTGATCATACAATGACACATTGTTTTCATATTATTCATTCCATAATGTAAACTTGATAAAATCATCCATATGAAACTTAATTATGCGAAATAATCAATAACTTATATTTATACATTTCTATTATTAACAACTCTTAAACACTTTTCATTTAATAAAGAATAATAAGGTTATAAATTTTGTTTTCGTTGTAATGATAACCATGTCATGATAATGTTGTAGACCATCATATTCTTTCATCTATAATGAATTATAATCCACAGATATAGTTTCATAGATAACATTTAAAATCATAATTAATTTAATTCATACTATGTTGTAAAAACAACATTAAAAACACCTTTATAACTCACAAAATGTGATATGAAACAACAAGTATATTTATTCAAACTTTATAAGGATAAATCCTTATTTTTCCAAAATGATGACATACAATTTTTCAGAATAGTACAATAGGCAAAATGCCTTTAATCAACTTGCAAAAATAATACTTTCGCATTACAATTAAATACAATAATCCTGAATGGATTTTTAAACAATAATACATGAAGAAATCATGTGTATACAATCCAGTTATTCACTTCAAAATATCACTTTGTCCTACACACTGTAGGAGAGAGAAATGTATACATGGTCAATTCTATGAATTGGCATGAGTTATCTTAACTCATAATCTTGTTGTATTTAATTGAAATAAAGGTATATGTTAAGATTAACTTAACTAATAACTTACAAACTTCATAATTCATTAATTACGTTTAAATATCATTGTTTAATAGAATGATAATACAAAATAAGCTATGTTCACAATCAATACAAGAGTCTAACTTGTCTAGACTATTTAAGTCAACAATTGTAATGCAAGTTACTTTTACCATGATCATGCAACAATCTATTTCTAATGTCATATCATAAACAAAAACAATAGAGTAACCTTCTTTAATATTAAAGATTCATATTATAAGGATTCACTATCTCATCAATATTTTTGAAACAATGTTTACGAAGGAGGTAAAACATAATCATATTTTATAGATAATCATTCATTTTCAACTGTTGTCTGTTATTATTGCTTTAAATCAAATAGTCAACATTCATGATTACAAACACATAATCATTACTATATGAAAATTCAATGATAAGAAAATTTCAATATCTAATTAATCATCCATTTTTCAATGGATCATAATAATCATTAAGCTAAGAGTTATCTATTCTTATTCACACAATCAATGTCAACATAGCTTTCAAACAGTTATGATAATAAGAACTTAATCATTGCTTCAGAAAGTCTTAATACTAATTCAATGTCAACCCTGCCCTTATTTTGGAATAGATCTACTATTTCCCAATAGAACAATATCAACTATCAAGTAACAAATTATACATGAAACTAATTTACATTTAGACAACATTCATTTGGTACTAAATTGACTTGATGAAAACAATATTCAATAAGAATCAAATCACATTATCTCCTATCCAAATAAAGCAATAGCTTGAAAGGTTGCAAGATGACAACATACTCTAAAGAAAAACATATTCCAACCAATTTCATAACTTCACTACCCAATACCCAAAACCAATATCTTTTTTTAATAAACAAGAGTCGTATTATTTGTTAGCAATCACACAAGATTTTATTTCCTGAAATCTAATATTAAATAGTATCAGTTTCTTAGCAACCACATTTTTATGAAAGAAAATAAAACAAGCTCAAAATCTTAAATCTACAAATTCTTGTTCCAATAAAAATAAAACCACAATTATTAAATAATGCAGTTAATGAACATGCATTTTTTCCAACTCAAATAATATTTTCAAAAGGAGAATCATTTTGATTACCAACGGTTCAAACCTAAATTTTCCATATTTTAAAACCCCGTATTTTCCAAAAACTAGATGGTTAAAAAACAAAAAAATATAATTTTTTATATTGCAACATAAACTATTTATATGAAATTAAATACAAATTTTCCAATTTCTATCCTTATTTAAAAATAATAATAATTCACATTCTTCAAATAGTAAGCTCAAATGTATTTTATTAAAAAGTTCAAAAAAACTAACAATCTCTGATAGGAAAGGTTTTTAAACCAAAAATCTCAACATTTTCCACAAATATCAAACCATAACATTTTTAACAACACCATTAACTTGAGCCAAATTTTTCATTAAAATAAACCCCTCAGACAAATTTTAAACAAGATACCCAAATTTCAAAATAACCATAAATAAATTCAGACTTCAAAATCACCATTCAATATTTTTATTTATTTCGAAATAAACTCAAGAATTAGAAACTGAAAATTCATATTTTTTCCAGATTTAAAACCCCCAATAATCAAAAAAGTAACTTAATAATTTCAAGACAAAAACAACAAAAAATGTGAGTAAGAATAACTCATGCTTGGTAATGCTTTTTTTCCTTTATTTTCCCTCTTTTCTCCACAAACCTACAACTTGCATTTCCAGCAAAGGCTCCCAAATTTCCACAAATAACAATAATAAAACCATGCATTTTCCATTTAAATATAAGCTTCCCACTTCTAAAAACTTGCATGTAGTCAATTAAAATTTTCTCATGTCTCAAAAAAACCTCATGCAACTCCCAACAAACCAAAACTAACCAAAAAACCAAAAAAAATGTGTATGGGAAGAATGAATACATGCCTTGGCTTGTTTAGCAAGCTTCCACTTTCCCAAAAAACCATGCATATCCATTTCATTAAATGCATTTAATAACAAAAACCATCCTCTTAACATTCCCTCCAAAATCTCCAACACTCCATGTCAATTGCATATGGTCTGTGACCATTTCCAATAAAAATTAACTTATATGCAATGTATGGTCTAAGACCATTTCGTTTTAAATCATTAAAATTTAAATTTCCAAGTTACATGTGGTCAATGACCATTGTTTTAAAAGAATAAACAACAATTTTTAGCACTTAAATTTCCTCATGGTTCAAGACCATTATTAATCAATAATAAATAATTATAATTGCATTATGTCCTAAAACCAATTAACAAACAATTTTATTTTCTCCCTCGGTATATGATCATTTTAAATATAACTTAAATATAAAATATTTACCTTGAAATTTAGTATGAACTACAAATTTATAAACCAATAATCAATAAATTTCACTTATTACATTATCAACGGTCCATGACCATTATTCTCAATGTCTGAGGAGGTTCTACCTCGCAATTATGAAATTTTACATATAAACCTTTTCCAAATAACAACACTTGCAACCAATAATGAAGTCAATTCAAATCATTATCTTAAATGATGATTAACCAGAAAGTGATAATCTAACAAATCCAACAATCAACATCACACAATAATGCAATCCAAAGATGGATTATTAAAACAAAAATAATCATATAATGTAATAATTACACACATATACATGCATATGTGCTTATATATGCATTTCTATACGCATATGTATATGTTTTAGCATATACATATATGTATATATTACATGTATAGTAACATATATATGGTTATTAAATCCACTTTTATAATTAATTAAGTCACCAACCATCATTGCTCAACTTCTTGAATATATTTTACAATAACTATGGAACCTTGAACGACCGTCAAAAAAGAAACAGGGTTTTCTTTTCTAAATATGTGAATTAAGTTGTTGGAACTCTTGATGAATGCCCCAAAAGTGAACTCTATCTGGTATAGAAAATATAGCATTCCATTTTCCTTCATAAATGGAGGATCCATTTCTGATATGTGTAGCTGGAAACTCTATATTTTGCCTTTAGTTTTTATTAGAGAATTCTGTTGCTCACAATGTGTTGGCTCCGAATTCATTGTTATCTTACTATTGGGGTATTTCTAAATATTACTAGGTCAAAACATGTCGGTTATGTGCATATGTCATTTTTGAGCCTTTATCTACCAATGTCAAATAAATCATTCTTGGCGATTTGCTATGCACCACCTATAACGAATCTTAGGTAGGTTGTTTTTTGATCTCTCATATCAGCTATAGATTTTGTTTTTCATTGTGTAATAAGACACTTAAGATCCGAGGCATGTATTTCATTTCTATGAATAGCTCCCTAAAACAGGTTTAGGTAAAAGTTATGCACTTTGTTTTCAAGAAAATTCCGTTCAGGATACTTAAATCTAATTGTATATTTGACTTCCTATCAAAAAACTATGTAATTTATCAGAAGAGAACAATCGTTGGGCCATTCATGCACATTGGCTATATTGTCATATTTTTTTTTCTTACTTCCGCTATCAATTTGTGAAATAGCAGGGCTTGAGTAGGATAAGTTCACACTTCTTAGGGTTCCTAAGAAGTGGTCTATGAGGAACCAGGGTGTAACTCACACCTTCTAGGGAAATTAGACTCTTGAAGGACTTAGCCATATTCAGCATTACTCAAATTGCACTTAACAAGTCGAACGTTTTCCGACTAAGCGTGGAACAGTGGATACACAATGCTAGTCACTTGGATGCTCTGGTGGATTTTGTATAGAATATTCCATTACATTTTAGGTTCCCGTAACTTGACATCATTGCATGTTGAATGGATTTGAGATCTAAAAAGGATTAGCAAGATCCATTTTTTATAGGACCAGTTCCAAAATACTATACCATGTCAAATGCTCCTTATAGGAAGACTATGGCATTCTTGCAACGTAAACTTTTATCTAGAGATGCTCGTTTATGGATAAGGACTACCGTGCATAGATATTGGAAATAATGCATTCTTATGTTCATCGTAGAGAGGATGGATACTGTAATTTTATTTGCTACATAATTTATTAGAAGCAATCTCATAATTCAAAATATGGTTCTCATTAGGAACTGTATTTGTAGGATGGAATTATGACATCAGTGTTTTGCACTTAAAAAATTCTTCAAGTAATTTGGTTACTAAAATTAAGATCAACTACTCAATATGTAGCCATTTGTTGGTAACATACTCTGAACTCATGTACTTCCTATACCCTAAATCGCTCTTATCTTTACTGTCTAAGCAATAAACCTTGGACTTGTTACTTTGAATGATGGAAACTCATTGCAAATCTGACTGGGTGTATTGCTGTAATAACTCATTCTTTTGGATGATGATCATTCTTCCCATGAGCATTTACTTTTCTGCATCTAATCCTTGATTGTAAATGGCATCATAAACCTCACATTGCTCACATAAAAGAGGGGATCGGTGCCTTTGCGAGCCTTGGGTGAGCACCTAATGCACCACTTTAGTTCTTATAGGCTAGACGCATTGGGAATTAGAAAGGTATTAAGGGTAAATAAATAAATGAAGACACATAACCTTTTTGACTAGTTCACATTTCACATGAAAATGTAATTATCAAGGTTGTCTATCACTACTTCAGCTCTAGATGATACATGGCTCTTTGCTATTCACTGATGCACTTCACAATGTAGCTAACTTAATTCAAAAGATCATTTGATCATAGCTAAGGGGACTGTTAATAATCTGCTATGACAGATGGATTTCATCTAGTTGGCTTTATTTCATTTATATTGTACAAGGTACTGTACAAAGAAAACTCCTAGTGAAAGAAACATGGAGCAAATTCTATGGATATTCAATACTTGAGCAGTAGACTGATACTAGAGCTACTGATAAATGAGCCTAACTTTGTGAAGTAGCATTGTCTTCATAACTCCATTGGTATTGAGATGTTTGCAATAGTCAGTATTTTTGACATTTCATGTCTACAAACATAGATTATATGATTGGCTAAAGCTTTTTCTACTCTTATATAGGTTGTAAATGTGACATAATGATACACATGTTCATTTTAATTGACTCAACTCCACAATATTATATAGTTGGATTGTTTAACTAGTGTGTTAGAACATAAGCTCTAACCATGTTTATAAGGAGATTAATGCTTTAAGGATAAGCATACAATTGATACTTATTTTAATAAGATTGGACTGAAATGTATACCCCAAATATAAGGACATGATGAAAAAATATAGAAAATAAATGGCAATTTCCCAAAACTCGATTGTAATGATAACCTACATTATTCTTTAATCATTCATTCTGAGGTTTATCAGTCAAGCTTATTCTACATTAAATCATTACAAGATATGCTTCTAAGAATGAATAGGCCATCATTCCAAGGATTACGTATCTATGTGTTTGTGTTTATTTCTTGCAATCTGTGATTCTCCTTTTATTTTGATAAGTTTTTTATTTTTAGTTTATAGCATGTAAACATTCATTTGTTGCATATATTTATTGTGAACCTACATGTGTTTATTGTCACATCCTGCAATTTCAGTTTGTTTAATCGAAGGATAATTCATAAAATGTTGAATGGTTTACAATCAGGTGGGGACATAAGCCTTGTTGCATAGATGGATATACATCTACACATAGCATATGTATACACTTGATAAGGATATTTCTTCACACTTACACTTAGTTACATGTGCAACCATTGCAACAGTGCTTGTCATCCATCATTCGAAAAGTACTTAACATTTATAGTTTATTCATGTATTTTCTTTACATTCAACGTTTGAATGTACTCGCCATGTTGAGTATATGATTTCAATAACTGGGAGATATATCTAGGAATGCATTACTTGTAATGGATTTTGTAGTACACCTTGTTATGTTTCATGTATTATGGATTACAACTTGCTTAGTTGAATGTGATGATTGTTACATTAGTGTATTCCTTGGTTGCAATACCTTATTTTCCTATTGGGGCTTTATGGTTCATCTCTGTTGCTGGAAATAATGATTTGCAAATAAGATGGATTTATACATAGCTATAATGTAGTTATTTTGAAATTTGGATGATGACTAACCATCTTCGTTGCAGATTTGGCATTGGGTTACGGTCAATGAGGACAACTATTGCATTATAAAAATGTGCTCCCTTCTCGGAGCAAGTAATGGTCTGGTCTTCATTAAGGTAACGTTTGTTTGATTTTTGAAAAGACATTATTATGGAAAAATGGGTAAAGGTAAATGTCATTAAATCAAAAATTTCCTAATACCATGGTTTATGGAATTTGGTTGTTTATGTTCAAGAGGTGTTTAAATTGACCACATGGTCTAAACCATTATTTATAGGAATTATAATGTTTAATTAATCACAGTATTCTTTGACCACAATCCATATCATTTGATTGACTAAATGATTATAAATTTGTTCATTATGGTCATTGTTGATCTAAAAAATAATTGTTTTATTCAAATTTATAAGTCTTTGAACCAACCGATGAAACCTCCACTGCATGTAAAATTGGTGCTCATTTTAAACTCCGCTAAGTTAAGAGGATCTAAGGAGATGGCAGTGGTTGGCAATGAGTTTGGACACTACGTGGCACTATGACCATTAATGCAATTAAATGGTATTGGGAAGCCCAAAACTTCTCAATACGTTATCTAGCATTGGTAAATATTGAATTTTGGATATTTTCTTTTTATCTTCTTCTTCGAGAATTTTTGGCTCCTTAGGAGCATCCAATTACATGGTGGTTTCGGGATGCATTCCATTTTAAGATCTATGACTGGGGAAAAAAAGGTATGGAAACCCTGACTAAAATTCTTGAGATTGGGTACCATGCATTTAGAGGTTTATTTAAATGGGAAAAAAAATTGGTATTATTTCAGTTCATGAAGTTTTTAGTAGGTCTATTTTTTTAGCATAGAGGTTTCAAATTCGTGAATAAGGCTGGAAAAAGGAAAATTTGTAGAGATCTTATTTATTAGGCATGGTTTGTATTTCTCTTTACCTTGTTATTTTATTATAAATCAAATAGACATCTTCTGGATAATTAGTTAGGAAGATTGCTTGATAACTAAGCAATAAACAAGCTATAATTGTTAGATCTTTAACTGGGTATTATTGTTATTTATCTGGGTACTCAAACTTATTCATGAAAATAGTTTAATTTATCAAAATTCACCCCTTAAGGTAATTTTGATAACACGCATCAGATTATTCAGTCCCGAGCAAGTAGATTGATTCAAGGCCCAAAATCATGTTTTTCGAGGTCCCCTCGGCCTTTTTCTAACTCTCCCATCCAAGAAGAAATCCCAACGAGTTAGAAAGAATGGAAAAAATGCAAAAATAAGGTTGCAGGACTGTTTTGAGGCATTTCGGGTCTGAAGGGCTCGGGTTGTACCAGTTCGGGTTGAACTGAGGTTCGTCGTACCAAGCTTGGGGCCGAAAAACAAGAAAATCGGCTAAGTCCTAGTCCAGGCGGTCTGCGGGACAGTTGGGACGTCGGGACGCGTGGGACGCGAAAAGCCGAAATGGCCGAAAGCAAGGGAAAAATGTCTAAGTCTTCGTTTCACGCAGTTTGGGACATCTGGGACAAAAGTACGCGCGGGACGCGGTCGGCCGATTTGCTGACAGACAGTCCATTTCGGACGGTTCAGAGATATTTGTCCCAGGCAGTCTAGGGACAGTTGGGACAAAGGTACGCGGAGGACGCGAACCGGCCGATTCGGCCGAAACAGGAGTCTTTCGTCCGAAACAGTTTGGGACATCCGGGCCAAAGGTACGCGGAGGACGCGAAAAGCCGAAAGAGCCGCCAACGAATGGAATCTCGCCACGTGTCTTCACCTCAAACAGGAACAAGGAAGCCCGAATCGGGCGGTTCGGAGATATTTGTCCTAGGTAGTTTGGGACATCTGGGCCAAAGGTACGCGGAGGACGCGAAAAGCCGAAAGAGCCGCCAACGAATCAAATCTCGCCACGTGTCTTCACCTCATCGGCCCGGCGGGAAAATTTTGAAAAATTTTCCAAAGGCAAAAACAAAAGGGAAATGGTCAGGAAGGGCCCGCGTCCAATGAAATCATGCCATGTGGCACTTGAGTGGCGGAGCGCAGGGGAGAAATGGGAAAATTTTCCCAAAGTGAAAAATACCAAATTTTCGAAGGACAAAGTGCGCCCCTCAGGCCCGAGCCAATAAAATAGTGCCACGTGTCCAAGTGGCAAGAAATTAAGGAAGGGCCCGAAAGAAATTTTCAAAGGATGAGCCCGCCCAATCAGAGCCTGACACGTGTCATCCAAGTGGCAGAGCGCGGAAAAAAATTCAAATATTTTCCCGCTGATCCGTTGGAAAGAAATTAAGGAAGGACTCAAAATAAATTTTCAAAGGATGAGCCCGTGGATGAATGGCCTGTTTTTTGCCCTAATCTTCAGATCGCCATAACTTTCGATCCAGAGCTCGGATTTTCACGTTCTTTATATCAATGGAAAGCTGGTGAAATTATCTACATGATTCCAGGGTCAATCTTGCATTTTGGTTCAGTTTGGAGAGAGAAAATTAAAAAACGCCTCTGGCACGTGATAATGGCCAGAAATGACGTTTCAACAACCAGCTTAAATGCAAAATACAGTTCACCACTTTTGCTAGGGTTCTCACCTACCGCCATAATGAGATGAATTAAATGCAACCTAGAAGTGGTTGGGGTAGATCTGGATTTCCTCTCTCTTCCCTCTCTCATTCTTCCTATAAATTATAAGGAGGGGTTTCTTTCTAAGTGGAACATTCTTGTTTTACCCCTCCCTTCTTCTCTTTAGCAGACGAATTTGTGGAGTTCAAACCTCCCATTTGAAACTGTAATGCAACTTTACCTCTTGGCATATTGTAGTGTATTGTATCAATCTTTAGAGCAAGTAATGCATGTCTGTGGATGATTCTCAACCCTCTATGTGTTCATTTGCATCCTCCTGATCTTTCACTGCAAATTTTGTTATCTGTGCATGATCTTGCATCACATTTGAATGGTTTGTGTTTATTGGCAAGATAGGTGTTCTTCATTCCTCGGTGCATCACCTCTGTTAGCTTAGGTTTATTTTTATGCATCTTCTTACCCTGTCTCCTTGGCAAGATTAGATTAGGTTTTGAGTAAACCCTCTGCATTTTTCGTGTGCATCTGAACAGAGGAATAGGAACCAGCCTTCTCTGGAGATTCCTTTCTCATTTTTGCAAGTCCCACACTTGGAGAAAGGATTCCATGTTGTGCAATCACACTGGATGCTAGTATGATCAACCTAGAAATCTGATCAACATCCAGGGGTGCTGTGATTTTGCACTAACAGTTCTGGCACGCCCGGTGGGACATTAGAGGTCTTCACCTTCATTACAACAAGATCGATGTGCACTTGTTCCACGTTCCAGCTTTGAAGGAGCTTTGAAATTACACATCTGGCGACTCCAAAAGAGACATAATCCACTGGTTTCAGCAGTCCAAGCCTGGAAAATTTATGAGAAGAATACAGACCAGGTCAAGAACTAGGGAGGAAGGATTGTTTGTTTATCTACACCTATCTCCAGGTAGAGAAAGAAGGGGAAGAAGAGCTCAAAGATCACCATCTCCACCTAACCGGACTTTGTCTACACCTCCACCTGGTAGACCTTTTCTCGCATCAACAAGAGTTCTCAGGCCAATCAGAATGGCACAACCACCGAATCCCTTTGTCAACTTCACTGGCAGTAGCCCACTTGCCCTCAATGCACAGAATCCAGTTCCAATTGCAGCGTTGAAGAACATTCCATTTTTCACTGGAGAAAATCATACCACTCCTGGTGATCATGTCAAAGACATTGCTAACGTCTGTGCAATCCATGAGATAAATGAAATGGATGTGGCTGTCAAATTGCTGGCATCTTCATTCAAAGGGAAGGCATTGCAATGGTTTAGGAGCCTTGGAGCTGGTTCTATCACAAATTGGAATCAGTTATGCATAGTTCTCCATGAGCAGTTTGGGGAAAAGGGAGACAATTTGTCTCTACTAGAACAATTGACAACTATCAAGAGAGCTCCCAACGAGCAGCTGACTGACTTCAACTTCAGATTTCAAAGGTCTTGGGAGAGGATTCCAGTGGCAGTAAGGCCAGCAGCAGAAGGTGCTTTTCTATACTATCTTAAGGCTTTGAATTCTGATATTTCTATGTTAATTCAATCTATGGGAGGCACAACCTTACCTGCTGCTTATAGCATTGCCATTAGAGCCGAAAACTGTCTTATTCAAGCTGGTAAACTGGCTCCTAGGCCTCCCATGCCCTTGTATCCAAACTTAGAAAATCCAAGCACTAGTCAAGCACCCACTTTGGCTCCTATTCCCACTCCTAGAAATCAAAGTTCAAATGAGACTTCTACTTCATCCTCTAGTGCTTTAAATGAACTCCAAGAGGTCATGAAACAATTACAAAATTTGGGAAATGAGCTGGTTACTATCAAAAGACAGCAAGCTCAAAGTGCTAGACCGTATCAGCCTCAAGCACAGTACCAAGCTAGGCCCCCATACCAACAAAATAGGTCACCAACTCAGGCTGCAAATCAAAATCAAAGCCAAGTAAGGCCTCCCGCTAATAGACCATTTCAGCCCTATAACCCCAATGTCATATCTTCTTCTAAAGCATTGGTGCCAGTTCAAAATAACATGGCCCAAGAATATGATTGGTGTTTCCCGTGCAGTCAGCCACATAACCAATCAATGTGCTTTAACGGTGCATTAAATCAGGCTCTTATGGTGCAAACCATTGGTGGGTCGCAAGAGTCCAGCCATGAAGAGGATCAGCAGCAAGAAGCACCTCAGCAAGGAACATCTCCGAACGAAACTACTCTTGTCAATTGGCAGGCTGAAGATTTCTGTGGTATGAATCAAATACCCTCTCAAAGTGTTGCAGCCAACACAAGGTCAAAAAGGAGAAATTTGGGTGAAGGACAGCCATTAGCTCCAAATAATCCACAACCTTCTACCACTCCACAAGCCGCTAGCAAACAAAATGTAGTTCCAAACACGCAAGGGGCACCCAAACCAGCTCCTAAACCAACTCAAATGCCAGTTGCTGCTGCCCATGTGCAAGGAATGAATGTGCAGGCCAAGGGACAGCAGAGGGATAATTCATCTCCATTCAGTATCATTGATCAGATGAAGAAGACAAATGTAAACATATCAATGTGGGAATCACTATCTATCCCAGGACAAAGAGATTTGCTACAAGCTGCCATGAAGGACTGGTCAACTTCAAATCAACAGGTCCAAATGCAAGAGAAGGTACTCACAAATGTTGCCCAGCCTGAAGGAAATCATGGAGGACAACAAGGTAAAACGTTGAAGCCCCCTCCTTTTTATGTCTCATTAATCATTGGAAACCAATTGGTACATAATTGCATGATTGACTCTGGAGCAAGCAGCTCAGTCATGCCAAAATAGATAGCTGATCAATTAGGGCTCCAATATGAAGTCATCTCCAAGGGTGTAGTGCAATTAGATGGGACAGCAGTGACAACGGTTGGAGTAATCAAAGGTTTGAGCCTCACACTGCACGCATGTCCCAACGTAATAGTATTACAAGATGTGTCAGTCATAGACCTGCCACCACTCTTTGCATTGTGCTTGTCAAGAGACTTCACTGCTAAAATTGGAGGCTATCTTTCGGCGGATTGGTCACACATGTTGTTTAGAACAAGGTATGGAACTAAGGCCACAATCAGATCTGAACCTATCGCAAACTTTCACATTGAGCCTTACACTCCAAGCCAAATCAATACCAACTGTTCGGCGTTTGATCAAGAAGATTATCCAAGCACTGATGAAGCTGACACCAAGGTTGGAAGCATCCCAGATTTGACTCTTGATGAATGGGCAAGCAAGGTGCATGCTTTTGATCCTTATCAAGAAATAGAAGAATCTGAGCTAGGAGTTTATTGTTTACATGAAGAGAATCAACCTCTCCCCAGCATCACCAAGCCAGATCATAAAGACAAGAATGAAGTATGGCAATTGTTCTTTGATGGGTCAAGGAGTAGACAAGGTGCAGGAGGAGGAGCTATGCTCATTTCTCCGCAAGGTACAAAGTATTACTCAGCCTTCCATTTTCAGTTTTCTTGCTCAAACAATACAGCTGAGTATGAAGCCTTAATTCATGGACTGCACTGGGCAAAGAAGAAAGGCATCAAGAATTTGCAAGTATTTGGTGATAGTGAGCTGATCGTAAACCAAGTTAAGGGGCAGCATGCTGTCAAGAATAATCTGCTCAAGTGCTACAAAAATCGGGTATGGGATCTTATGGAAGATTTTGAGCTTTTAGCATCAATTCCATCCCAAGAAAAAGGAATGAAGCAGCGGACAGACTGGCAGCAATTGGGGCTGCATTTGACGTTGTAGAAAATATCAAAAGTGAAAAATCTCAGCCTCATATCAAAGTGGTTGTGAGACCAGCTGTTCCGGATAATAACACAAGTTGGCAAGTCTTCGAGAATGATCAGCAGATTGTTAATTTCCTGCAAGAAGAAGCTGAGTTCTCCGCAAGGAATCAAGACAAGCTGGAGCAGCAGTATGGTGACCAAGTGGTGCAGCTAAGAACTAACAAATTACCAAAAGGCCTCATAACCTTGGAGTCAATCTTCAACCCGAATGATCAGTTCCGGAAGGAGAAAGTGAACATTCAAGTAAAGGGTGAAGATTCAGAACCTATTTTAGTAGATGAAGGCAAGACATTGCAAATCGGCAAAGTAAGTACTCCACAAGAGAAATCTGATTTTGTTCAGCTTTGTCAAGAGTTCCCAGATGTCTTCGCTTGGACTTACAAAGATTTAAGAGGTTTCAACCCAAAGTTGGCACAACATACTATTGAGTTGGATCCGGAATCCAAGCCTGTCAGGCAAAAGCAAAGGCCAGTAAATCCTCATATCGAACCTCTCATGAGAAAAGAGTTAAGCAAGCTCATTGAGGCCAGTATCATCTTCCCCATCAAACACTCAAGTTGGGTTGCAAACTTGGTGCCGGTAAGGAAAAGAAATGGAGAAATAAGATTGTGTGTGGACTTTCGCGATCTAAATAGAGCATCACTCAAGGATCATTATCCGCTTCCATCAATGGAACAAATATTGCAGGTTGTAGCTGGTTCAGAAAGGTTTTCATTGCTAGATGGATATTCAGGATATAATCAGATAATGGTGAAGGAAGAAGATCAATTCAAGATGGCCTTCACTACAAAATGGGGCACGTATGCTTACAAGAAGATGCCATTTGGACTGTCAAATGCCGGAGCAACATTCCAGCGAGCTATGGATATGGCGTTCAAAGGCTTGATCAACAATATAGTGCTGGTATACCTAGATGATATCACTGTCTTCTCAAAGAATGCAGCAGACCATCTCTTTCACCTCAGGCAAGTGTTTCAGAGGTGTAGAAGGTTCGGAGTGTCATTGAATCCAAAGAAGTGTATATTCTTGGCACACGAGGGCAAATTGTTGGGTCACATTGTCTCTAGGGAAGGGCTAACAATTGATCCTGAAAGGGTTGAAGCCATCCGAACACTCCCATTGCCACACCACAAGAAATCTCTTCAAAGCTTCTTAGGAAGGATAAACTTTGTCCGCAGGTTTGTGCCTAATTTTGCCACTCTTGTGAAGCCTTTAACAATGATGTTGAAGAAGAGTCTGGCATTCAAATGGACAGCAGAAGGCAAAGAGAGTTTTGAAAACATCAAGCATGCAATATCACAAGCTCCAACTCTTATCAAGCCAGACTTTTCAAAGGACTTCATGTTGTATGCGTTTGGAGGATCAGATACAATCTCAGCTATCTTGACACAGCTGAATAGAGAAGGTTCAGAACAGCCCATAGCATTCTTCAGTCAAACCTTGGAAGATTACGAAATAAAGTATTCTTTCATCGAAAAGCATGTCCTTGCCATCATCAGGAGCTTGAAGAAGTTCAGACACTTGGTCTCGAACAATAAGATTCAACTGCTGGTGTCTCATGCTGGTGTCAAGGACTTCCTCCTAAACAAGGATTTAAATGAGAAGAGAGCAGGTTGGATCACTCGGGTGATGGAATATGATATTGAAATCAAAGTGACCAAGCTAGTTCGTGGCAAAGGCTTGTGTGAGCAGCTCGCTTCCAAACAACCAGACGACTCAAAAGGTGAAGAAGATGTTGTCCTACTACTACAGAATGATCAAGAACAACCAGCTGATGATGCACTCATCCCATGTTGGACTCAAGACTTGGTGCATTACCTCCAAACAGGCTTGTGCCCTCCAGAAGTGAGCAAGGTGAAGAGGAGATACTTTAGATTACAAGCTATCCCGTATGTACTCATTAATGGTATCTTGTTCAAGAAAGACATCCATAGTGTTCTATTAAGATGCATTGGAATAGGTCAAGTTCAGAAGATATTACACGAGTTCCATGACGGGGAAGCAGGAGGCCACTTTGCTCCACGAGTGACAGCTCTCAAAATCATGAGAGCTGGTTACTATTGGCCTACTATGTTCAATGATTGCTACTCATGGGTCAAAAAATGCAAGAGATGTGCATTCTTCACAGGAAAAGAAAGGTTAGCAGCGCTGCCCCTTCATCCAATTTCAGTAAATCAGCCATTCATGCAATGGGGATTGGACTTCATTGGGGTTATCAATCCCAATTCAAGTCAAGGCCACAAGTGGATACTTATAGTGACAGACTATTTCACCAAGTGGACTAAGGCAGTGGCACTCAAGGAGGCAAATGAATCTAATATCTTAGATTTCTATGAAGGGATAGTCACGAGGTTTGGTGCCCCTGCCACTATCATATCAGACAATGCATTGGCATTCCTTGGCACAAAGATCACTGAATGGGCTGTCAAGAATTGTGTGTATCTCAGCACTTCATCGAACTATTACCCTCAGGGTAATGGCCAAGCCGAGTCTACGAACAAGAACCTACTAAGAATCATCAGAAGGACTCTGGATGAAAATCAAAGGACTTGGCACGCAAAGCTCAAATCAGCCCTATGGGCTGATAGGATCACACCCAAGAGGTCTACAGGAAGCTCCCCATACAAGCTTGTGTACGGGAAAGAAGCAGTTCTACCTATATCACTTGAGTTGCCAGCATTGGAACTCATGAAACAATTGGAACTAGCTGAGTTTGAACCCATGGAGGTTAGATATGCAGAATTAATGGAGCTCCAAGAAACTAGAGAGCATGCAGCTCAGGCAATAGAGAAGGATCAAGCCTTGATCAAGAAGACTTTTGATAGGAAAGCCAAGGCTAGAACCTTCCAAATTGGAGATCTAGTGTTGAAATGGGATGCAGATCGTGCAAAGCCGGGAAAGCATTCCAAATTTGATGCCATCTGGAGTGGCCCTTACATGATCATTGGATGCAAAGGTAGCAATGCCTTCCGACTGACTAAGTTGGATGGTGAAGAATTGCAGATTCCGGTCAATGGGATCTATCTCAAACGTTGCTACTAGAAAGAAAGCTTCTCACCCTTGTAAATATTAATTTAGAATTTCCATTCCTCTAAGTGCTTATGCACATTGTACTGCTGTTAGAGTAGTTTTTATTTTCCCTAAGTGCTTGTGCACATGTCCTATTGCTTCTAGTATGTGCATGTTTGCAGTTCATCAAGCTCCTGGAGAAGAATTGCAGCCACGGGAGAACCAGCTCAACAAATGTTTCAATAGCTCAAGGACACAGGTTTCAAATTTCAGATCAGCTGAGAGGTTATCAAATAGACTCCATGCCCAATGGATTGCTACAAGCAGCTGGCCGTTCTTCATCTAGCAGGCAGATGACCCCGCTGAGTCGCCAAAATTGTTATCCAAAATTCACCCCTTAAGGTAATTTTGATAACACGCATCAGATTATTCAGTCCCGAGCAAGTAGATTGATTCAAGGCCCAAAATCATGTTTTTCGAGGTCCCCTCGGCCTTTTTCTAACTCTCCCATCCAAGAAGAAATCCCAACAAGTTAGAAAGAATGGAAAAAAATGCAAAAATAAGGTTGCAGGACTGTTTTGAGGCATTGTGGGTCTGAAGGGCTCGGGTTGTACCAGTTCGGGTTGAACTGAGGTTCGTCGTACCAAGCTTGGGGCTGAAAAACAAGAAAATCGGCTAAGTCCTAGTCCAGGCGGTCTGCGGGACAGTTGGGATATTGGGACGCGTGGGACGTGAAAAGCCGAAATGGCCGAAAGCAAGGGAAAAATGTCTAAGTCTTCGTTTCGCGCAGTTTGGGACATCTGGGACAAAAGTACGCGCGGGACGCGAGTCGGCCGATTTGCCGACAAGTCAGTCCATTTCGGACGGTTCGGAGATATTTGTCCCAGGCGGTCCGCGGGACAGTTGGGACAAAAGTACGCGGAGGACGCGAACCGGCCGATTCGGCCGAAACAGGAGTCTTTCGTCCGAAACAGTTTGGGACATCCGGGCCAAAGGTACGCGGAGGACGCGAAAAGCTGAAAGAGCCGCCAACGAATGGAATCTCGCCACGTGTCTTCACCTCAAACAGGAACAAGGAAGCCCGAATCGGGTGGTTCAGAGATATTTGTCCCAGGTAGTTTGGGACAGCCGGGCCAAAGGTACGTGAGGGACGCGAAAAGCCGAAAGAGCCGCCAACGAATCAAATCTCGCCACGTGTCTTCACCTCATCGGCCCGGCGGGAAAATTTTGAAAAAAATTTCCAAAGGAAAAAAACAAAAGGGAAATGGTCAGGAAGGGCCCGCGTCCAATGAAATCGTGCCATGTGGCACTTGAGTGGCGGAGCGCGGGGGAGAAATGGGAAAATTTTCCCAAAGTGAAAAATACCAAATTTTCGAAGGACAAAGTGCGCCCCTCAGGCCCGAGCCAATAAAATAGTGCCACGTGTCCAAGTGGCAAGAAATTAAGGAAGGACCCAAAAGAAATTTTCAAAGGATGAGCCCGCAGATGAATCAGAGCCTGACACGTGTCATCCAAGTGGCAGAGCGCGGAAAAAATTCAAATATTTTCCCGCTGATCCGTTTTGGCCTGTTTTTGCCCTAAATCTTCAGATCGCCATAACTTTCGATCCAGAGCTCGGATTTTCACGTTCTTTATATCAATGGAAAGCTGGTGAAATTATCTACATGATTCCAGGGTCAATATTGCATTTTGGTTCAGTTTGGAGAGAGAAAATTAAAAAACGCCTCTGGCACGTGATAATGGCCAGAAATGACGTTTCAACAACCAGCTTAAATGCAAAATACAGTTCGCCACTTTTGCTAGGGTTCTCACCTACCACCATAATGAGATGAATTAAATGCAACCTAGAAGTGGTTGGGGTAGATCTGGATTTCCTCTCTCTTCCCTCTCTCATTCTTCCTATAAATTGTAAGGAGGGTTTTCTTTCTAAGGTTGAACATTCTTGTTTTGCCCCTCCCTTCTTCTCTTTGGCAGGTGAATTTGTGGAGTTCAAACCTCCCATTTAAAACTGTAATGCAACTTTGCCTCTTGGCATTTTGTAGTGTATTGTATCGATCTTTGGAGCAAGTAATGCATGTCTGTGGATGATTCTCAACCCTCTCTGTGTTCATTTGCATCCTCCTGATCTTTCACTGCAAATTTTGTTATCTGTGCATGATCTTGCATCACATTTGAATGGTTTGTGTTTATTGGCAAGATAGGTGTTCTTCATTCCTCGGTGCATCACCTCTGTTAGCTTAGGTTTATTTTTATGCATCTTCTTACCCTGTCTCCTTGGCAAGATTAGATTAGGTTTTGAGTAAACCCTCTGCATTTTCGTGTGCATCTGAACAGAGGAATAGGAACCAGCCTTCTCTGGAGATTCCTTTCTCATTTTTGCAAGTCCCACACTTGGAGAAAGGATTCCATGTTGTGCAATCACACTGGATGCTAGTATGATCAACCTAGAAATCTGATCAACATCACAGAACGATTTCTTGATCATGACGTGCACACCTTAAGAGGGAATTTCCACTTATTTGGTTTAACACTACCGATGTTAAGATTTAGTTTGCAAGAGTTCAACCTTTGACCATAATCCTAATTCCAACCACTGCTGACTCTAAGGTTTATATCCTTATTGGTGAGGATTAGGTTAAATATTCCAAGAAACTTCATAGACTAATGACCATTTATTTATGTTCAATGACTTTTTAATTGGTTCAACATTTCCTTTCAAAAAATAGAACCTTACTTATCCATCATAAGATTTTTCTTAAGTAACTCAACCATTCATAGAAGGTGTAAGTGCATACCTAAACAGGTTCGGTATTTTATGAGTTAGACTTCATAGAGATGAAGTCATTAATGATTTCCGAACACTTCAACATCATTCATTTATTTTACATCCTTTGAGAGGAGAAGAACCTTCCTCTTTATGGTTACTTTGTTAGGGTTTATTATACCCTTTACCTTTCACACTTCATTATAGTTTAATTTACCGATTTTCATTGGAACATCCCTTAATAAACCATACTAGCTAAGGTAAAACAACATCAATGAATGCAGCTAAGAAAGTTGCATTAAAGTAAGGGATAATTATACTATTTCCCTATCATCCAATGTCAATAAATGACAATAGAAATAAGAATTCAATCAGATATGAATGATAACATGGTAGGATAAAGTAACTTCCATAATTTTTCCATTCATTATGATAAATACACATTTTACAAGACTATGCATTTCAGACATATTGCATGTCAAGCCACATCAAGATCATTAAAGATTACAACTTTCCTTCCTTCAATACATCTCAATAATGAATCAGAATTCTTTATAAAAGATCCAGACTTTAAATCAACGAATCCATCATATTATTTATTGCCTACATTTATCACTTACAAAGTCCATCTAGAAAAATATTAGCATTCGGCTCAGTTCATTGAACTGAGCATGATAAGCACTAAACATTAAAAAGAAGTTCCTTCAACTAAATGTTTCATAAAATAAACTTTGCTTTTATGTGAGTGCATGCTAGAAAGGTTAAGCAGACAATAAATCATAATTTATAACAATCATAAAAGAATAACTATTAACCAACTTGAATTAACATTTAAGAAAAGATCAAGATATAATCATTAATCTACAACATTTTTTTATTTTATCATTAAGTAATGTTCCCACTAATCAATTATCTATATCAAATAAAAGTAACTAATAATTATTTCTTTCATAATTCAATCTGAATTTGAAACCCATAGCAACTGTAACTTTACTATGGTGACCCAAATAGAGTTACTTTCATAAGCAAGGACCTTCTAGGGGACTCAACTTTACAAGTTTCACTAAAAAAAGATGTACATTCAAGCTCATTCCATCATCGTGATGATTTTAGGATGGATCACTTCTTAACAACTGAAATAAATAAGAGTTATCACATTTCAGATGTGACATCCTAATTCCAAAACCAAGATCATAGCCTAAGTTCTCAAGTAAAGCCTCAACATTAACATTAGAAAAGTTATTCATGGTCAACTAACAACATCTTGCACTAACTCACTTATTATGAATGAAGATATTAAACATCCCTTAATACATTGTTAAGTGAATAAGCAAGTAGTGACAACAACTACATAATTGCATGTCATAAAAGTAATTGCAACTTACGTCAAATAAATGGCACTACAAGCATTACACAAAAGAAGAATGAATGATTGGGAAACATAAATAGTTTAAAACTTCCTTTCCCATTCAATTGTAACATAAATTACCCATTCACAACTCATCATAGGGAATTCAACACTTAAATCTTACAGTTTCATAACTAAAGAAATTCTGGAAAGAGGAATGGTACCACCCAGTCATAACATCCCTTAAATTTTAAAAACGTAGACGTCATGCTCAGATATTTTCAATACTCATGGTACTATACATTTAAGTCAGGATAGAATAATTAAGGCTCGCCCATCAAGAAGACATCAAATTAGAGATTAGTATTGTTACTTCAAAAACGAAATGCAACCTCTCAAGGACCCCTTTCGAGCAAACATCCATAAATGAAAAATAAAGCTTTTAGCAACCCTTAATCCTAATAAAACCTCCATCTCAAATACAAATCAAGAAATCAAACCTACGTCCAATTCAAACACAAGTTCAGAACAATAGATAAGGATGGAATTACATAGTACAGTCCTCACATGAGCTGAGTGAACAAAAGGATAGAGACTTTCATAAGAATCGATCTAAAATGCCAAATTTAAGGATTACATGACTTAGCTAATACCCAGTCAGCTTAAGAAAATATTAATTTTCCATCTCAGAGCAATACAGTAGGCTCAACCGAACACTCCTATAATTGATCAATTCGACTTCTTCCAACTTCAGAAATCAAAGTAACTGAACATGAGTACAATTTTGTTCACAGAGCTTCAACAAACATTAACCTCAAATAATACAAGCTCCAGTATCCATTTTGCGTATCTATAAACACAAGACTTAAATAAAGTAAAATTAATTCACAAGTCTTCTAAAGTTTAATAGTGGTCGAAGGTGTATTAAAACTTCATACAATGAATGCCCCATTCAATAGAGAATGGTTTAACCTTTTACCTTCTATAATGAAATCAAGAGCTTCAAATTTAATTTTAAATCCTTTCACATAGGTAAGTCAGAATACAAACTTTATCAACATATCCAAGTCACGAAATATTCCCAATCACCAGAACTATCTCTTACCAGGAAATGGACATTCACAACACTATTACCATGTAAAGTTCACTAATCAAGAACACAGAGATATGAAAGTAAATCAAATCTATACCAAACCAAAAAATAAACCAACTTCATTTAGAATAGTAAAGTTGTTTTAATGAAGACATTTATAAGAACAAAAAAAACAACTTAATGGATACAACCTATCATGCCTGATAGTGCTTTTGTAAATTCGAAGAAGACTTCCAACCAAGCTTCTAACTCTTTTTATTTTCCACTCAGAATTCAACAACCAAAAAAACTTCCTTATTCCAATGCCTCTTATACATTCAATTAGATTGAAAATAGACCAGAGAGTTAAAAAATCCAAGAAGAAGAAGAAAGTAAATTGCTAGTTCAAAGAACCAGATAGCTCCATGTAGAGCAAAAATTTCGCGAGACTTCAAAAAACAAACAACCTCTCAACAAATACCTCTTGCATGGTTTCCAAGACCAGGTTTGCACACAAAAACTGAGATCCATTAATTTCATAACTCATTAATTTCCCATTCTCTCTCCTTGCTCACCACCTCTCAAAACTGGTGAATTTAATTTCAAATTAACATGCAATTACATCTTTAGTGAACCCTCCACATAGGATTCTACCAAACTAGCTACCTTACCAAACTGGCAGTACTCTATCCATTGACATTAATACCCAATCAAATCAATAAAAAGTGATTGGAACCATCACCTTAGTGCCATGCGACCCTTAGGTTCCCTTTAAATAGTTTAGGATAGATGTCCTTACTTAGGTTATGTATAAAGTCTTAGGTTAGTTTAAAAATATTTACCTTAGGTTATTTTCCACCTTAGTTAGATTAAATTCACTTCCATATAGTATTAGGCATTAGGTTAGTATAGCCTAATATTACCTTAGCAAATTTTCTCCCTTATTCATTTAGCACTAGAGCTTAGGTTAGGACACCATTCCAAATGACAATAGAATAATAAAGCTTAGGTTATATTACAACCCAATTAAATTAGACGTAGCTAGGAAGTAGGTAGATACAACTTACCTAGTTTAGGATATCCATTAGGATAGTCCTTTAGTTTTAGGATTCAGACCCCCTTCATAGTCATGAAGTAGACTATTTTAGTTTATGCCAAATAATGTCCTGCAGAGGTCAATCCCAAAGACCCAAGCACAAACATACAACCGAATGAAGACACTTTCACACAAGACCAAAGAATTTGTAAATACAAAAGTTTAGTCATGCTATGCCTCTCAAACTACTGAATTCTAGTTTATCATTCAGTCCGATAGAAGAGTTTTAAAACATTCCTTGGATCACTGAAATTGATCCAAGGATGAGTCAGTATATGAGATACGTTTGCAACTCTCAAAATCTGATTACAACTTATCAACTAGAAGTGAAAATGAATTCTTGCAAGCCATATCATTTCATTCAAATAATCCCAGAGCAGAAATAATTTATCCTTAACAAGCATGATTTTCAACAATCAAGGGAACACACCTCATTCAAGAAAATCACATGCCAACATGCTTGTAATGCAAAAGAGAAATATAATAGTTTTTCCAAGGTGTTACATACTTCCCTCCTAAAAAGAATCATCGTCCCAATGATTATCTCATTTTGAACATTGCATTAAGGATAATCAATTTATTCAACTTTCTTAACATACATGTTTTTATTCAAACAACAATATCTAGGATTTAAAGTTTTAGAAATCAACATTCACAAATAAAAGTGTTTATTCAAAAAACTGGTCCCACTGGAAGATATGATTTCCATCTGGCCCAAAACTCGATAGAATTATTTCCATAACAATAAAGATAAAATCACAAAATTTTTATCAGTCATCATTGAGTCAAATTCTCAATTTTTTTCAAATAAATATGGAAAAGTAGTTTTCATATCTTCTAGATTTTCCCAGGTTACACTTTCTTCATTAAACTGGTCCCACTGGACCTTACATTGACTTATTTCATGATTTCTTAAATGCAACTGGTGAGTTTCCAGCACTCATATGGGTTTAACCATGATTATTCTTGGGTCTTGGACCTGCAAGGAATTCCAATTTAACACATGTGATAAATCTAAAATGTATTTCTTAAGCAAAGAAATATGGAAAACATCATGCATTCATGACAAAGCAGGAGGTAATGCTAAATGGTAAGCTATAGGGTTGATTACTTCAACTATCTCAAAGGGTCCCACATAACGAGGTGATAACTTGGTAGCCTTGCCAAAATTTATAGAGATCTTTTTCAGTTTAACCTGAAGAAAGACTTTCTCACCAAGTTCAAATTTCCTATCAACCTGCTTTAAATCAGCATAACTCTTTTTCCTATCCACTGCTTCTTTCAATTTCCTCATGAATCATTTTAACTTGCTGTTCCATTTCCCTAAGGATTTCAGGTCCAATTACCTCTCTATCCTCAATGTTGTCCCAACTAACAGGGGTTCTACATTTTCTTCCATATAATGCTTCAAAAGGTTCCATCTTAAGAGATGCATGATATGTGTTATTATATGTAAACTCAACTAGTGGAAGGTACTCTTCCCACTTATACTGCTGATCTATATAATACATTCGTAACATATCCTCTAAAACTTGATTAACTCTTTCAGTCTGTCCATCCATTTTCCAGATGATATGCAGAACTGAAATTTAGCTTAGTTCCTAGAGCTTCATTAAGCATTTGCCAAAACCTTGACATCATTCTAGGATCTCTATCAGATATGATTAATTCAGGTACTCCATGTAATCTGAAAATTTCATGCACAAATCTTTTAGCCAATACAGGAGAATCATCCTTTAGATTACCAACAATAAAATGTGCTACCTCCATTAGTTTATCAACAACTACCAAAATAACATCATGTTTATTTCTTGACATAGGAAACCCTTATACAAATTCCATGCTTATCACTTGCCATTTGTACTGCGGTATGCTATGAGGATATAATAAACCGGCTGGGTGCATATGTTCCACTTTAACACGTTGACATTCAAGACAATGTGTCACAAAATCAATAACATCCTTTTTCATTCCTTTCCAAAAATATTGTTGTTTTATATCAGCAAGCATCTTTGTAATACCAGGGTGTCTAGAAAAAGGTGAATTGTGAAATTCTACTAACAATTTCTTTCTTAAATCATTTAGCGAAGGTATGTATACTCTGTTTTCAAATCTTAAGATTCCTTCATTATCAAAGTGAAAAACTTTATACCTTAAATCATTTGGATATGCAATAAGCGCTGTCTTTACTTGCTAAAAGTAAGAATCAGACTCCATAACACTTTTTACTTCATCCTTAAATTGAGTTCTCAATGTTATAAGAGCAGAAATGTGCTTCCTATGACTTAGAGCGTTAGCCACTCTATTTTACTTACCCTTGATATAACTGATGTCAAAATCATATTGAGACAAAAAATCTAACATCTTCATTGTCTTGCATTTAGATTTGGCTGAGTGAAAATATACTTCAGCCCAAGATGATCAGTTTTCAATTCAAAAGGTTTACCAAGCAGGTAATGCCTCCAAACTTGTAGTGCATGAACAATGGCAGCAAGCTCTAAATCATGTGGAGCATAATTCAACTCATGTAACTTTAGTTTTCTACTTTCGTAAGCTATGACATGATTATTTTGTAACAAAATACCTCCTAGTCCTTCACCAGATGCATCAGTTACTACCATAAAGTCTCCATTAGGATCTGGTACTGCTAGAATAGGTGTTTGAAGTTAACTGTTCTTTCAAAGTTCTGAATGTAGTTTCACATTTCTCACTCCAAACAAACTTCTTATCCTTCTTTTGTAAAGAAGTTATTGGTGCAACCACCTTAGAAAAATCTTTAACAAATTTTCTATAGTAACCAGCAAGCCCCATGAAGCTTCTAACTTCATGTACATTCTTTGGTGCAGGCCACTCAGTTATAGCTACAATTTTAGAAGGATCTACAGCAATTCCATTCTTACTTATTACATGTCCCAAATAGTGCACTTCTATGTCATAGAAAGAACATTTAGATAACTTACCATATAACTGTCTCTTTCTCAAAAAAATTTCCAAAACTATCTTCAAATGCTCATGGTGTTCCTCAATACTTTTAGAATATATGAGAATGTCATCCAAGAATACGAGCACAAATTTGTCCAAGTATTCTTGAAAGATATTATTCATTAAATTCATAAATGTTGCAGGTGCATTTGTTAATCCAAAAGGTAAAACCGTGAACTCATAATGTCCATACCTTGTTCTGAAAGTTGTTTTATGAATGTCCTCATCCTTAATCCATAATTGATGATATCCAGATCGAAGCTATATCTTAGAATATACTGATGCTCTCCATGCATCTGATCAAATAGATCATCAATTCTAGGGAGTGGGTATCTATTCTTGATTGTTGCTTTGTTTAACATTCTGTAATCAATGCACAATCTAAGTGTTCCATCTTTCTTTTTCACAAAAATTACTGGTGCTCCCCAAGGTGAAACACTTGGTCTAATCAAACCTTTAGACAAAATTTCTTACAACTGAGCCTTAAGCTCTACTAATTCTATAGTATTCATTCGATACGGTGCCTTAGAAATAGGCTCGGTTCCAGGCTTGATCTCAATTGTGAAATCAAACTCCCTTTTGGGTGGAAGACCTGGTAACTCTTTCAGAAAACACATCACTAAAGTTTCATAACAGTGGATATCATTCCATGACATCGCTGCTCTCTTCAGTTGTTTCTACAATCTTTACTACATATAAGGTACAACCTTTATTTTTGGTCTTTTTAAGTTGCATAGCTGATTGTTTCCTAACAGAAATATCACATTTCACACCCTAAATCTTTGTTGTTTTCTACAGGTCATCTAAACAACTAATGTGTTTTTCAAAATAGTCCACTTTAGCCTTATGTTCTGCTAACCAATTAACACCTATGATTACATCATAAGACCCCAAAGGTGCAACATAAAGATCAACTTCAGTGGAAAAACTAGGTAAGTCAAGGACTGCTCCAAAAAGACACATACTAACTGTATGAACAACATTGTTTCCATAATGTACAGTCCATGTTTTATCCATGTTTCCAGCTTTTATTTTTAGTTTTGATGTTAATTTACTAGAAATAAAACATTCAGTAGCTCCAGTGTCAAAAATAATAGTTATAGGTAAACCAAATAACTTACCTGGAACCTCTATGGGCATGGCCTGTTTCTCAGCCTGCTTGTCAGCTACTGCAGTGTGTATCTTGTGCTGCTGATTATGATCATCCTTTTTCAAAGGGCATTGATTTGTGTAATGATCTTTGCCACAGTTATAACAGCCTCCTACAGGTCCCTTTCTAGGCTCGGGTTTATTTCCAGCCTTAGAGTTATCATTCTGACCTCTATAGGACTTTTGTCCATTATTATTGTTCTTGACAAAGTTATTCCGTGCATTACCAACAAACTTGTTTGTTGTTGCTTTCTTATTAGTATCAGATGAAAACTTACTTTTCATTCCAAATTTCTTCCATGGTCCTTTCTTAGGTGCAAGAGATGATGAAGAGGAGTTGGGGATTTTCTTCCTTACTTCCTCCTTATGAGTAGAAATTGCCTTCAATTTTTGTTCCTACCTTATGGCCTTTTCAACAACCCCTTCCATCGTGGTTGGGCTGTGAACATCCACCTCTCCTCCTATAACGGGATTCAATCCCATGATGAATTTCTGTATCCTGAACTTCTCGTCAGTTTGGTACTGAGGTACATACTTAAGGAGTTTAGTAAAAACTGCTCCCAATACTCAGTTACAGTTAGCTTTCCTTGAGCTAAGTTCTAGAATTCAGTCATTTTCTGATCATAGTAAAGTTGTGGCAGCCAACGTTGCCTAAAGTAACCTTTAAATTGATCCCATGTGATATTAGTTTCATCAATGTTTAACTCAGCCTTACAGCTTGTCCCACCATGAAGATGCCTCATGGGAAAGCTGATATGCTCCCCATATCACCTTTGTTTCTTCTGAGAAATTCCTTATTGCAAATTATTTATCCATTTCACTAAGCTAGTTCTCAGCCCCATCTCCTAATGTGGTGCCATCAAACTTGGGTGGACTTATCCTTTTTATATCATTAGTGAGTTCAGCTGCCAGCCTAGCCTTTTTGTTCTCAAGCTGATCAGGTATGTTCACATTGTTATTATCAACACCTAAATTGGCGTTGTCCTTAGGAGGTGGCTGATTATTGTTACCAGCATCTTCTTCCTCCTCATTTCCCATTACTTGTTATTCAAGTACAGCCAAATGATCTCTTGTGTCCAACAGGGCAAGCAAGGATCTCATCGAGTTTTTGGGAAGTTACTGCTCCTTCCTTAGGTGGAGGATTATTTGCAACATTTCCTCTTGTTCTAACCATTTTCTGTTAACAAGAAAATTTAAGTTTCATCAGATTATGGACACAATAGGTCCAAGAGCTGTAACCTTCAGCTCTGATACCAAGATGTAACATTCCCATTTTAAGACTTTAGAAATAAGGGAATTTTTTTTTTTGAAACATAATGTTCTCTGTTCTAAAT
Organism: Taxus chinensis; assembly: GCA_019776745.2. Taxonomy (NCBI): domain Eukaryota; kingdom Viridiplantae; phylum Streptophyta; class Pinopsida; order Cupressales; family Taxaceae; genus Taxus; species Taxus chinensis. The sequence continues at coordinate 20,637 of JAHRHJ020000459.1, read as the reverse complement.
AAAACATCATTTAGAACACACATTCCATGCCAATCAATCTCATAACAGATAACCATATGCAGCTGTAATGACTCGGTATACTACCGATCTCTCATTCCATGACTCGGTTACCAACCGATCTCTCATGTTTACTTAAAGTATAGAATACTTTATGTATACTACATATACTTGGTTCTCCTACCCTATTTTCTGGTACTGAGTGATGTGTTTAAAGAACCTATCTGAATATTTGTTACTAGTATTCATCTGACATCACGTTGCTTTAAACTAGGTGACATAGGACAACGCAACCAACAGCTTGCGATACTTTGGCCAAATATTTTCAACATACTTGTTCATGTTACTATTCCTAGATGACATACTCATCATTCTGGAATACATCCTTCACCTCACTCCTTCTGTTATCTAGAATGGTCTTTACTGACTACCGTCAGTCCACTTGCCCAAGGTTTGACCCTAGCCCCAGTTAGCAACATAATTTATTATAGGAAGACACTCACGATGACTTAGGGTATATGGGCATACTCGGCTGACCTAAGTCATCCAAATGTGCCAAGGTACCCTAAGTCATAGAAAGCTACTACCTATCCTGAACATGCTACTAACTTGACCTAGAGAGAAACTAAGTTCAAGTCCAGATGTGTGTAGATCTAGATGAACAAATACGGAAGGGTGTTGCCACATGTCAACTGCAACATTGTATCCTTGAGAAGTCTAGGGACTTCTCGAGGGTACAGTCCTACAGTTGGCATGTGCCAACATCTGTTAGAACTGATTCATCAAGATGTACATACCCCCTTAGTGGTCATTAATCATAATTAAATTGGATTAAGATTCAGATTACAACAACCATGCCTAACCCTAATTCCAACATTCCTTAAGTTCTTTATCCAACACTAGCCTGATTAGATATGGAGAACTTCATTAATTCATGTTTGCATTGTTATTCATTAACGTGGCATAACAAGCAGTTATCCCAAAACAGGACAACAAACATCAACATTTAATTCTTAATGTAACCTAGCTGTCCAAATCAAGTGTGTCATCCACCTAGATTCAGCTAGGGTTTACTTTATAAACTTAGTATAAAGATTAAAAATCATAACCACTATTCCTTTTATCTTTCATTCCATGAGAGAGGAAGAGTCTTCCTCTTCATGGTTAGATGTTAGGTTTAACATAACCTTTTTATCATTCATTACTTATATAGTTTAATTGTATGTCCAAGCATATTTCATTATTAAACTATAGTTGTGTAATTAGAGAATGACATCCTTGCAATTTAACAAGTTCATTAATATAAGGGAGATTATACTATCTCCTTAATCCAACTCATTATCTTATAACAACAATAGTATACACAGATATAAATAATACCACAAAGATATCACTATTATTTCCATCATACAAGTACAAAAGTATTCACATCACAAATTGGAGTCCAACACAAAACCTTTTAATTCATGATGATAAATATACATTTACAAGATTATGCATTTCAGACATTCTACATGTCAATCAGAATTAAGATCTTAAAAGAACATCACTTTTCTTTTTCATTACAACTCAAGAATGATTCGAAACTCTTTACATAAGATCCAGAATTAAATAAGCCAATGCATCATAAAATTTTCTATCTTCTTTTATCACTTACGATGTCCATCTGCAAAAATTTATAGCACGGGTCAGTTCAATGAACTAAGCATGATAAGCACTAAGCATTAAAGTAAAGTGCATTCCACTAATTGTTCCATTAAAACAACTCTACTTTAATGAAACAATTAATATATCATACTAATAATTGTAAGCAATAACATCTAGAAAAGAAGTACATTAAAAGAGTCTAAATTTACTTTTAAGAAAAGAACTTAATATAATCCACAACATCAGTATTATATCACAAGGTTTAATTGATCCTATTAATTACTTTACAACAATCAACAGGTCTTGTCATCCAATTGTTTCATAGTTCTATAAGAATAGAAATACACATTTATCTTTACTAAGAAGAAAAATAAGTTAATTACAACATAGCTCATATTAGAATGCTTCATCATTCCATATAACAAAGGAAGAAGAATCAATACATGTTATTCCCCAAACACTAATCATCAGAAAGACAAATACAGGTTTAGAACACACGAATCTGCCTCACTTCAAAGATAACAATATAAGGATTCAACATTAAGGCAAAGCATCTAACAAGAATCCCAAATCAATCCAAGTAGGGTAGAGAGTCAAAATAGTTCCCCCCATAAGTCAAAACTAACTCCCATATGTTAGAGGATATAATTCAAAGATCTGAAACCAAACGTTCCACAATAAATTTTCCATCTCAGAAGAAGATAAAAAACAATAAAGTTTAATCAAATGAACTTATCCAAACAATAGTAAGAAGGGATCTCCATTGAAAAAGGTCCAATCCCAAATTCATTTCATTTATACTATGAAATGAATTCCCTTTTCTATTTCAAACTTAGACATTCTTTAATGAGTTCCCAAAACCGAACGCACAGTTAAAGAAAGCACACTTCTAATTTTCCATTACAAATCTAACAAACTAGTTTACCTATTTCCATTCACCAAGCTCAAGTTCAAATTCAAATCTCAGAATTAAGTACACAGTACAGTCCCTAACAGTATACTGTCCCCAAGAGAACATATTCAATTCTCTTTTTAAAACCCAGAGATTCGTTTAATGAATCCAACAAGGAATAGAAATCCACAAATAGTGAAATATATACAAGGATCAATACAACTCATGAACTCAAAAGACTGAAATCCTATTACAAGGCTTCAATAACTTAATGCAACAGAGTAAATAGTTTGTGATCCCCAAATACGAACAATAATACAAAGCATTCTGAATAGAGATATTGTATCCTTCCATACAAAATTTGGTATACTAGGTTTAAATTCAACTTTTTAATAAATCCCAAGATATCAAATAAAAATATTAGAAGAGAGTAAGAAACCCCAACAACGTTTAAGTCAAGAGATGTTGCAATCTTACTTCCAACTCAATTAAAACATAATCAAAACCAGGACTCTCAAGTTCCAGTTAAAACATTATGACAGGGAAAGTATTTGTTTCAACATCTATAACAAGAAGGAGAGTAAATACTGCATTTCCATAAGCCTCTAAAACTGTTAACGACTTTTTTCCAAACGAACTATAAATCACCAATACCCATAACAAGATATAATTCCAGTCCTTTAATCCTTCTAAAATAACAGTCAAGCCTTCAACAGGACACGGGTTCACTCAGGGTAGAGAAGAATAGGATACACTTCGTATTCACACACCCTGTCAAGTTCAAAGAAGGTGGTACAGTCTAAAAGACAGAAGTACCACAATCAGTCCAACAAGAAGCTACAAGAAGAAGATCTCAAAAGAGATTACTAGGTATACTTCAAAAACAAAACAAACCTCTCAAGACCCTTTCAGAAGACAATCCATAAATGAGTTTAAAGATTTTCAAACCCTTAATACCAAAAAAACTCCATCTCAAAATACAAGTATAGAATCAAGCACGTCGATTCCAACACAAGTTCAGAACAACCATATATGGAATACTAGTATAGTGCCGAACATGAGCTTCGAACAAAAGAGACTTCAAAGGCTCTAATACTGGCTCAGAACACAAGTTCAAATACGAGCCTATAACGAAACACAAAGCCCCAAATACAAGCTCAGAACAAAACACCAATGCTCTAATACGAGTTCAAGCATTTTCAAATCCTTGAATAAGAATAAAACTTCTAGCTCAGAGTATATGTACAGAACAAAACTCATCGATTCGACTACAAGTTCAAATCACGCAAGTACTGAACACGAGTACAGTGTCGATCATGGAGCTTCAACAAAAGTTATGAACAATACAAGCTCTAGTACCAGCTCAAACGAAACACAAGACGATAATACAAGCTTAGAACAACCATGAATGCTCGAATACAAGTAAAAATGAAATACAAGAAGCTCCAAATAATAGTTCAGAACGAAAAAAGCTAAGGTTCTGAACAAATGCCCTTCAATCAACACCATCCCGAATACCAGTTTCATAATGAAATACAAAGTTTCAAATACAATTTTTGCATGCATGTCACCATTTAAACTAGCACAGAGAAATTTTCCGAAGAACTATCATTACTAGTAATGGATTTGCATTCCAAAAACCATAGAGATTATACAAAAACATGAAAGTAAATAACCAAACAAATCAAACAAACAATTATCTCATGAGAGCAGAGTTGTTTTAATGATTCATTTAGAAGAAAGAAAGAAATATTAATGGGTAGAGCCTATCATGCCTGATAGTGCCTCTGTCCAATTCAAAGGAGACTTCCAACCGAGCTTCCAACCCTTTTTCTTCTCCATGACAGATCAACAACCAAACAAATTTTCTTCCAATGCCTCTTATACATTCCCTTGATCAAAAATAGACCAGAGAAACCAAAAATAGCCAAGAAGAAGAAGAAGTCAAACTGTTGGTTCAAAGAACCAGATAGCTCCATGTAGAGTGAAATTCCCAAGGCATGCAAAACCAAACAAACTCTCACAAACCCACCTCCAATGTTTCCAAGAAAATTTGTACACAAAAACCAAGATCCATTAATGCCATAACTCCCAATTCTCCCACTTCTCTCTCCTTGCCATCACCTCCCAAAACTGGTGAATGCCATTTCCAAAATAACATGTAATTCCATTTTTAGTGAATCCTCCACATAAGCCTCCACTAGATTTAACTAGCTCTTTCCAAACTAGTAGTACCTCCTTGCATTAATACCTAATCAAATCAATTAAAATCCATTAGAACCATCACCTTAGTGCCATGCGACCCTTAGGTTCCTTTTAAATAGTTTAGGATATATGTCCCAACACTTAGGTTAGTCTAACAATAAATCACCTTAGGTTAGATTAAATTCACTTCCATATAGTATTAGGCATTAGGCTAGTATAACCTAATATTACCTTAGTAAATTTTCTCCCTTATTCATTTAGCACTAGAGCTTAGGTTAGGACACCATTCCAAATGAAAATAGAATAAGAAGCTTAGGTTAGATTACAACTCAATTAAGTAGACGTAGTTAGGGAGTAGGTGCTCTTACCTAGTTTAGGATGTTGTTAGGTTAATCCTTTAGTTTTAGGATTCAGATCCCCTTCATAGTCATGAAGAAGACTATTTTTGTTTACGCCAATAATGTCCTACAGAGATCAATCCCAAAGACCCAAGCACAAACATACAACTGAATGAAGGAACTTTCACACAAGACCATAGAATTTGCAAAATACAAAAGTTAAGTCCACTATGCCTCTCAAACTACTGAATGTCAATTTATCATTCAGTCTGATAAAGAGTTTTAAAACATCACTTGGATCACTAAAATTGATCCAAGGATGAGTCAGTAAAGAAGATAAGTTTGCAACACTCAAAATTTGATTGTAACTTACCTATAAGAAGTGAAAGTGGATTCTTGCAAGCCATATCATTTCATTCTAAAGAATCCAAGAGCAGAAATAATTTATCCATAACAAGCATGATTTTCAACAATCAAGGGAACACACCTCATTCAAGAAAATCACATGCCTACACTTGTAATGCAAAGAGAAATATAACAGTTTGTCTAAGGTGTTACACTGAGTAGCTATCATAACAGACCATACCATCACACCTCTTCAGGTTAGGAGAGCATTCTTTGCCTTAGATTCACAGATTCCAGTATTACGTGTCGAAGACATAAGGTTTCCCAATTAGCTTGATCTCCACCATCACTTTCACTTCCATTTACACTCCACACTAGCTGTCTCGGCACGACCTCAGGAGGTCGGGTGCGAAGAAGGTCACGTTTTGGTTTTCTATCATGCAGTATTCCCTAGTTACTTTACTCACTAAAAACAAAAAGTAGCTCTACTCCCATTCAACACAAGTAAAATCACTTGCAAATTGTGATAATAAGGTGATTTTATCAGGAGGAAAAGCAGTCTTTAAAGAAGAAAATACTTAAACAAAAGATCTCTCATTGATAAGAAGAGATGTTAAAGTATGATAAGAGGGGAAAGAAAATAGCTTGGGTGAGCTAAAAAAAGTAATTGTGAGCTCCATAATGTAAGGACATGTGCAATGAAGTGATGAACACACTAAAACCCAGGTTAAATAAGGACATTCACTAAGTTAAGCCAATGATGAGGACCGGTGCAATGAAAAATTAGATGCCCATCGAGTTAAGTAGTGAACGACTAGGCAAGCTAAGGGGCAAGTTGTCCCACACCCCAAGGTGAAGTAATAAGGACCATAAACACCACAGAGAAGGCAACTGAGAAGGTGAAGTAATGTGGTGGTTGGGAATTACTTAACTTATAAAACATGAAGTAAAGTAATTTGAAAATTCCGATGGGAAAGTAGAAGTAATTAGGGGTCAGATTCTTGCAAAGAAGGTAAGTAAATAGTAATGGCACCCAGGTTTCCCACAGAAATGGAGAAGAATAAATGGCCATAAATTTTGACTGGGAGTTCCATTTTATATAAAATTAGACTTTTCAAAAATATATTAGAGCCCTCTCCTTAGCATAAACTTAAATTTTCAAGTTTAGTGAGGTAAAGGTTGTGAAAAAATGGAAAACATATTTTTTACTTCAATGCATAGTCACAACCAACTACCACCATTAATGAAGCATGACAGCCAATTTCTTCTCCAACAAGAAAGAGTATGAAGGATATGGGATTTACAGGTGTCCCATGCTAATTTCACATAAGTAATTGAATATTGAGCGTGAATTAAGGTATGCATTTGAGATTCACACCTTCCTCTCTCTCTATCCAACATTCTCTATAAATTGTAAAGGAGGGCTCATTTGTAATGGGTTGGACATTTTTTGGTGTTTCCCTCCCTTATTATTCCATATGAGGATGCTTTTGGAGCTTCAATCCTCCATTTTTAAGCAATGTAATGGTGAATATTACCTTTTCTTGCTATAGTAATTTATTGTGCATGCTCTTGGAGCAATAAAACTGATGTGTTGTCACTACTTCTTTGTGCTTCCATTGTTTTTTATCGTCTTTATTTCCTTTCTTCATGCTTATAAGTGACTATGCATCTTCTTGTTCTCATTGCATGATTGTATGTGGTCATGCTTACTTGAAAATGGTTTATTATGTCTATCTTCTTGGTCTGTGATGCTTGTCCATCCTCTCCATTCTCTATTTTCAGGAATTGAATTTTTTCCAGCAACCCCTTTTCTTTATGCTATCACCACCCCTTAGAGTAATATTTTCCTTTTCATGTACTCTCTCTCTCTCTTTCTGTCTACTTAGAATTGTTAGGATAGGTGTATTTAGGTGTTATTCTTGCATTAGGAGTAGTTGTAGTAGTAGGATTAGGAGGAGGAAATAGGAATTCTCCAGAGGTCCATCTCAAGTTCGCAGGTCCCATAGCTTGAGAGATGGTACCCATGTTACCTAATCACACCGAATGCCTAAGTAAAAATATAGTAATTTGGGGGGTGTTTTGATTTAGTGATAACATAAATAATGACAACTATTATGAAGGGATATGAAAAATTAATAATTTTTTTGACTAAAATTAAAAATATTAAGTCTCATTGGGATGGATGTAACTGTAACTTAATTCAAGACAAATTACTTTACTATATTATTTAGTTGAATATACATAAAAGATTTAGAAATTTCATTTTAGTATTGAATTCTAAATATCAAACTAAAAAATCCATCCATGATTTGTAAACCCTTAGTGCTCTCCTAATTTACGAAGAGCAAGTTATTACAAACTTTGTTTCAAAAGATAATTCCACTCAGGCACTTCTTGCTCAAAAATTGAAAAATAAACCTTCTAGGTTCAACAAAATAAAAAATTAACTTTTAAACCTCCTAGTAAAGATAAGAAACCAAGAAACTTAAGAGTTAGTTTTGATGGTAAATGTCATAACTATGGAAAATTTGGCCATAATAAAGAAGACTGTAAAGACAAAAATAACTCAAATTTCAAAAACCAATAGGGAAACAAATCATACCAAAATCAAAACCAGAACAAGAATCAGAAAAATAGTCAAAAATATAATGTAATTGCTTTTTATATTGCCTTTATCATTGCAAAGGAAAATGAGTGGATATTGGATAGTGGTGCCTCTTGGTGCATGACCTTCAAATATGATATCCTATCTAACCTTAGAGAATGTAATTATCAGATCTATTTGGGTGATCATTCCATCCTCGATGTTTAAGGACAAGGTAAAAAAAAATCTCTAATGATTTTATTAACAATGTTTTGTTAGTTCCTAAACTTAAAATGAATTTTCTTTCTTGTTCTCAATTAACTCAAAATAACTATAGTGTAACTTTTTTGAAAGATAAATGGTTTATTAAAAATGAACAAGATGTTACTATAGTTAAAGGCATACAAAGAGATGATGGTCCTTATGTGTTTAATGGCTTTCCCTCTGCTTCTTGTTTGACATCTCAAAGAAGTGACATGCAATTGTGGCATGAAAGACTAGGTCATGTCAACTTTAGGAGCATGTACAACATGTCTCAACTGAACCTAGTTTCTGGTCTGCCACCTATTTCCCAAAATCATGAAACGTGTGAAGGGTGCTTACATGGTAAGAAATTTGCTAACCCCTTCCATAGTTATCATGATGAAAACTCTTTTGAACCTTTGGAACTTGTCCATAGTGATGTCTAAGGACCCCTTGAAGTTCCATCCCTTAATGGTTCTTTATATGATATCACATTTATTGATGATTTCTCACGTATTATTTGGTCTTATTTTATCCAAAAAAAAATTGATGTCTTGTCTAAATTTAAGGAATTTAAAGCTTTAGTTGAAAACAATTCTAGTTATAAAATTAAGAGGCTTAGAATTGATAATGGGGGAGAATATGTCAGTAAAGAATTTGACTCATTTGTGTCAAATGTGGTATTCAAAGAGAACTGAATACTCCCTATTCCCCTCAACAAAATGGGATTGCGGAAAGGAAAAACTGCACCATTCTGGAAATGGCTAGAACCATGTTGCATTCAGCACAAGTCCCTAAATTTCTCTAGGCTGAAGCAATGAACACTGTTGTTCACATTTTGAACAGAGTACCCACTAAAGCCTTAGTTAACTCCACTCCTCTAGAAAAGTGGTCAAATAAAAAACCAAGTGTGTCTCATTTGAGAATATTTGGTAGCCCTGCTTCTATCTTCATTCCAAAATCAAAAAGGAAGAAGCTAGATCAAACCTCCTACCCCATGTATCTTTGTAGGTTATGGAGGTAAAACTAAAGGTCTTAGGATCTACGATCCTTCAAAATGAGAAGTTAAAGAAAACAAGAATGTTGAAATATTAGAAAAACCTTTTCGTTCTTCTTCATCTTCTGTTTCTATTGTTCATGATGATTCTAATGAAATTGAAAATAATGATAATAATAGTGATAATGATATATGTGATGATGAAGTTAATAATGAACTTGTAGTTGAAAAAGAGTTAGTTCTTGTTTCCTCTATAACCAAAATACCTAGATGGGATGAGTCTATTATTCAAGACTCTAATCCTGAAAACCTTCAAAAAATGACTAGAAGTCAACATACATATCATGCTTTAATGACGATGTATGAACCTAAACCCCAATATTTTGAAGAAGCTTCTTCTGACGAAAGATGGGTAGATGCAATGAAATCTGAATATACTTCCTTAATTAAAAATCAAACTTGGGATTTAGTCCCTCCTCCTGAAAAATGAAGTATAGTCAGATCTAGATGGCTATACAAGATCAAATATAAAGCTGATGGTAGTGTTGATAAATTCAAATCCAGGTTAGTAGCTCGAGGGTTTACTCAAAAACCTAGTATCGACTACGTTGAAACCTTTGCACCAGTTGCAAAAATGAGCACTGTAAGGATTATGATTTCCTTAGCTGCTCAATATGGTTGGGAAATCCATCAAATGGATGTCAAGAATGCATTTCTGAATGGTGACTTAAAAGAGGAAATCTATATGACCCAACCTAAAGGATTTGAAGAACCTGGTAAAGAAATGTATGTTTGTAAATTGAAAAAATATTTATATGGTTTAAAACAAGCTCCTAGAGCTTGGTATGCAAAGATTAACATTTTTTTCAATGAAGTTGGATTTTCTAATTATTCTTCTGATAATGATTTATTTGTAAAAATTGAAGAAAATCATATTATTCTCATTGTATTGTATGTTGATGATTTACTTATTACTAGTAACTCTAACAGTTTAATTATGAAAATTAAAGCTAAATTAAAACAATACTTTGAAATGACTGATTTAGGATTATTGCATCATTTCTTAGGCATGACTATATATCAGGATAAAAATTCTATTGTTGTATCTCAATCACAATATGCCACTAATTTTCTTAAAAGGTTTAATATGATTGATTGTAAACCTGTTGTTATTCCTATAGAAGTTGGATGTAAACTAGATCCTAAACCTGCATGTGAAAAAGATAATCCTACTTTGTACAGGCAACTTGTAGGTAGTTTGATTTATCTAACTATTACTAGACCTAATATTGCTTATGCAGTAGGGATTTCTTTGAGATTTATGTAGGATCCATATCAAAATCACTAGAAGTTAGCCAAAAGAATATTGTGTATATTAAAGGAAAAATGAATTTTGGTTTACATTATACTTCTTCTAACAATGCATATTTATATGGAAGTTGTGATTCTTACTATGTTGGTGATGTTATATATAGAAAGTAAATAATTGGATACATTTTCAAGTTTGGTGTAGGTGTCATTACTTGGAGAAGTAAAAAGTAACCAACAGTTTCCATTTCTTCTACTGAGGCAGAGTATAGAAGTGCAATGGAAGCAATGAAAGAAGCCATGTGGCTGAAGTAGTTGTTGGAAGAGATACACATGGAAGCTAAAGGAAGTACTCCTCTTCTATGTGATAGCCAGAGTTGCATTGCTCTTGCTAAGAATCTAGTTCAACATCAAAGGAAAAATCATATAGAGATTCATATGCACTTTATCTAAGAGAAGGTTCTCTGTGGTGATATAGATCTCCAGTACTTCCTGACTGAAGATCAAGTTGCAAACATGTTTACAAAGCCATTGTGTGCTATAAAATTATCCAAGTTTTATGCAATGTTTGGCCTTTCATTTTTTCCATTGAGGGGGAGTGTGCATGGCAATGTCACCTCCTAATGGTCAGCCATTTGATATCTCCTTCTTCTTTATACTTCTGCTCCATTTGTAAAGCATTGTAAGAAATATCTCTATGATCTTTTGTAAACTTATCACTCTAAGTTTACAGTCCAGTGTGTTGCATCTATTTGTAAAGGAGGTCCTTGTGTTATAAAATTCTCCTAGAGATGTTTTTTTGAATTTTTTCCATGAGAAACTGTGAGATGTAGTCTCACAAATCATGCTTATCCTAAATCATTAATTTTGATTTATGGATTCCAAATCCTTTTGTACCAAAAGGTAAGTTGAGCATGATGAAGGTGTTATAAATCCTTCAAAAGTGATATGCTAGCCTAAACCTTCACTAATGGTTTATGGATTTGTAAATCTTGTTGTACAAATAGGTAATGTTGGCATATGGTTCCCCACTTAATATTAAGGGGGAGTGTTAGAACGTAATATTAAGTGCCTATAAACTTTAGTTTATAATTAAATAATTTAGAATCGTTTATATTCTTAATTATTTAATATAAAATTTATGTTTATGTTAATTGGTTAGTTATTAACCAATTTATATTAAATTGAGGTATAATTTAATCATACCCTGTCACTTAATATGCTCATGACCCATGGGGTTAATTAAATATGGTTTTGGATCATATTATTTTCGCCTCGTGTGAATAGCTTGGAGAGAAGTGGGGTAAAGGATATTTTACTAGATTGTAAAAGGTTGTTTCTTATAATGGAAAATTCTCATTTTTCCATGGTTTTTTCACCCTTTGGGGTTTTCCACGTAAATCCTATGTTCACAATGTTTTAACCTTGTTATTTATTTATTTATGCATTTACATACATGTTTTTTTAATATTAAATTAACATGGTTAAATGTGATTTATTATCCTCATCCTAACATGCTCCATTGAACCCCTTACGTGCTCTAGTATCCACTTGCAAGCTAATGGAATCCTTCAGTCATGGGTTCTCATGGTCTAGAGGAACAATGAACTAAGAGGTGCGGGGGTGACCTCATGTACTTCAAATCTTTCCCTTACACATTGTAGTTTGAATTCCATTGTGACACTCAGACTAAGCCCCTTCAATGCACTTTTGCATCAATATAAGTGTTAATAACATGAAACAACCATCCATAAGTGCTCCAATAAACCCCCTTGAGAGTACTAGTAATAACACTTGTATATTAATTAGGAGACCCTCAAGGTGAAGAAAATCCACTGAAACTTTTGAATATATTACTCAATTAAAAATCCCTTGCATGTTCTATTTTCACATCACTTGCAAGATTTAATTTAGTAAGAAACCAATTTCAAAAAGAACACTGGTTAACCCCTATTTAGAAAGCTCACAAAGCATTCAAGTTCTAGGATACAGCCCCTTAGTGATGACTCAAAAACCAAAATATCCACCTCGATGAAGATCCCCTATACGTGATTCTTTTCTCATACAACTGATTGTGATTACAAAATTAGCTCATAGACCTCATTACATCCCTCTCAAATGCTTTGATCTCTCCTACTTCGCTCAGACTCTTTCTCCTTCATAAGCTGATTATGTGCTCCAATGACCTTGAATACATTCTACTCTTCACATTCTTACCTTTATCATCTATTCATCTTAAATCTACATTGGAGTGACCCTCCTGTAATCACTCACTTTTACCTCCTTATGAGCTTGCTCACAACTTTATCTATAATCCACTTTCTCAAATCAACAATTACCATCTAAATTGCACCCTCAGTGCAGTGACACCAACTCTTATCCAACCATTCCTCAGGTAAGCTGAGACCATGTAAGTTCACACATCATTTAAACTACATGAAATTACAAACTAATTAATCATATAAAATTACATGAAAGGACCATCCCATGTTGGCATTAGCCTACACAACTAATGACTAGCTCGTCAATGCCTAAAACATAGCTCTTTCTCTTCATTGTATGCTTTTTGGACTCTAAGGTCACTAAGGAAGATCCATGTCATGGCTCCAAAAGCTTCAAAAATTGAATATATAACCTCTCAACATATTATATCAGGCTTAGGAACCCTTCCTGTACACATCCAACTCTCCACTCACTCCACACAATCAAATAAGACTCCCCCATGCTTCCTACTCATTTTGAGCACCTCTAACATACCAATCCCCCTAAATTATTAAGACCAGGATTCAACATAACACCTCAACAATGGCATTAAAAAATAATCTGGAAAGAAACTAACCCAATGAACATAACCTCCCACTCCTCTATACTTCATGACTCAACCCACAGAGTCATCAAAACATCTTTTCCCTCTAGGATAAATCATGCTTACTCTAAAAACTCAATCATTCGAAACTTATCTTCTCACCTCACCCCCCACTGACAACTTACAATACTTAGTTAAATACATGGAACACTATAAACATTTAATCACTCATATCTAGTCCCTTATCAGGATATGACTCATAAATCAAGAGAATATATTGGTCTTCCCTCACAACTAACTCCTTAATCAAAGTACCTTCACCAGGTTATTAACCCTAATTAGGCTAGGTCAACATCTGACCTCATCTTCTTCCAACCAATCTAACCTATAGGAATAAAAAAAATCCCCTGGAATGTGTCACATTATATGTGTTCTACCCATCCTCATATCGATTTATACACTTCTGACTTAGGCTAGACATTCCCATATGAACCTGATTTCACCATTGACTGTCACACCTACAAATTACCTATTAGGCCTATAAACACGTCTTCACTCTGATTGGACATGTGTAGAACTTAAAATAGATTCTAACAACCGTCAAAAATCACCTCAAAAAATATATCTTAGCTTCAATTTTACAACAAAAAATCAATTGTACATAATCGATCAAGTGGAAAACCTAAGAGAAAATCAAAACCTTTCTGGCCAATCACTACTAGGATTAGCACTTTTACACCTTTTCCAAAAACCACTAACAAAACCATGAGACAAACTTAAAAATTTGGTAGCTTCATTTACAATCCTGTGAATCATCAACATTTGATTATCCAATGCATTTTGATCTCATACCAACATGTGGTCTCTATCCTACCCTTGAACTCGCAATCCACCAGTAGGTTTTAGATCAAGGTTTTCTGACCACCATAGCTCTCTTACATGATCCATGTTTCCCTAAAACACATGACATCATTTACCTATCATTCCAAATATTAAACCTTATTATATTCATTCCTCAATATCCCTGAATGGATCAGGTCCCCATCTAAAATTTTGCACTTGCACAACCCCCTATACAAAATATCTCATGTCAACCCTAGGACCTCTCCACCTTCTTGCAGCTCGGTAGGGCTAAAATGCATCATCTCATGTAAAATATTCAACATACAAACTCTAAAATGTTATTCCCACATATTTAGTACAACATAGTCTTAACTTACCCAAATCTCCATCCACCCCCTATCATACTTAGTCTTTGCACCTGGCATATATTCACTCTCATTGTCATTCACACCCAAACTTACTCCACCAACACCTTATCAACTGTATTTCCAATATTGAGTCCTAAAACTTTATGGAATTCCACCCACATTGACTTATCGCATGATTTGAAATGATCCCATTCACCCCATGGTACCATGGCATCCCTATACACTACATTTCAAACTACCCACATTTAAAAAATTTAATGGCACTAAGGACTAGATGTACACCATTTGTCATGCTATTTCGCTATGCATACAACATCATTCAACATGATGATGTAATCGTATTACACACCTTCCCACTTTCTCTCACTAGCTAATACCTTGACTATTATTACCACCTCCGATAACATAGCATGCACACATTCACACAAATTTTTGACATCTTATTATCCCATTTCTTCATCCATATTACCCCAAAGCAACACTAGTTGACCTTCACATGATTTGACAATCCCATAACGAGTCTATTTTTGGCTTTTATACATGTTGGTGTGCACTCGTCCACCACCTCTCATTATCACTCCCACCATCCAAGCTCATTGACATTTTTTCCAAAATTTATGTCACCCACATCTCCCACCACTTACAAATTCATCCACTATGCACATTTGATGAGGCCATGCACATGGCACAATGCCTCAAGGATATCCATCTTGGTCATCCTCCTACCTTGCCACACATTTCAGTTTCTCCTCCACCTATTCCACCATCACACTTCCATGTTCACAATGTCATCCAACCGGATCCTCCTCACATATCACCACCTTCTACACCCACATATTTACATTCATCACATTCTGCTAGGGCTCATCACTTCATATAACTCACTCAAAAATTCACTCCATTAACTGAGCCACTTTTCTATTTCTCCACAAGTTGTTTGAAGCCCATCTCATCACTCTACCTCTTATACCACTTACACCATTGTGGCATGCCTCCCATGAAACATGTTCCTATCATTGTACTAATGGTCATTCCACTGACTCATGTCCCCAACTTTGCAACATCATTCAAGACCTTCTCGACAAGGGGGAAATTATTGTTGAGCCTCCATCTCCTCTTAATTCACATACTAACACCAATCCAATCACTTCACACTACTACTATTCCCGCTTCTTATCCATGTGTCATGTCCCATATCTGACTCATCATTTCCGACTACCTCTCAATCATTATGTGCACCTAGTGTCTCTTCATCTATGTAAAACATCCAATCTCATGTCCACATCATCACATGTTTCCACCTTGGACTCCCCACCATCATGATCCCCTAGTGTCTCATCATCTACATCACAGTCCTTCTCCATCTCCACCATCATGTGCTTCCACTTTGAACATGGTCTCATCCTCATCCTTTGGATTCCTCCACATTTTACCACATCTATCTATTTCCACTATCTATATCATCATGTGATTATATCTTAACCATGACATCCTCTAATTCATCACTTTATTTGATCGTATACACCCCACTTAGCAAAAATCAATCATCACACCTATGTATTACTCTTTATCACATCTAGATTCACTCATCACTTCATCTATTTCAGATCCCTCTTCCATGCACATCTTATTTCCTTCATCATCACTCATTCAGGCACCCTTCTTTCTACTGCACCACCATTGCATCCTATACCATCTATTGTGTCATTCACATTCTCCTCTTGCATCTATTCCTTGTCATCATTTATATCACTTATTCTTCCATCTCTTCCTCAAAGTCACCTACACTTTCTCTCATTGCTTCACCTCTTTTTGGAATTATTCCACATGCCTTTTCTCCTCCATCACCACTCATTCAAGTACCCTTATTATTGGTTCCTCCTTCATTCACATCATCTATCATGACCACACAACCATTTGTTCTTACACATTTTCCTCACAAGCCTCCTCCACGTCCAATTACACTTTCACATCATTTTTATTTTCTCCCACATTCTCATTTATTTGACATCCTCTCTTACATACCCTTCCTATTTTATTCACACCCATTCATCACAATACCACACCCTTGGATCTCATGCTTCCTTCAGACATCAATATGTTCTCCACTCCTCATCCACCTAACATCATCACTAGCACCATGCTTCATATCACTTTATCTTCTACCATTGATCTATTTTCATGTCCTTGTCCACCCAACATTATCACACATTCACCACACTCGACATCTTTCTTGTTTTCTTCATCCCCACACTCACATCCTCCACTCACCACCATCCTATGACTTCTCTTTTTCATCATTTCTTCACCAATCATCTACATCCTCCAATGTAATACCATTATCTACCTCATTTATCACTTACTCCTATACATCATGTATCTTATTCATCGGTCCCTACATGGACTGGGGGACTCTCATTTATCTTCACTACCACATTTGTGTTGCTCCATACATTTTTATTCTCTTCATCTATCCTAGGATTTGAAACACACACCTGATTCTCCACACATTTTGTTCTATCACTATTGACACAAACAAAAAACACACACAAAATCCAAAAATAGCTAAACATCTAAAAAAATCTATATATCCCAAAAATTGCAATAAACAATGCTTTCTCATGGATGTTCTTCCACATTTTCTCCATTCATTCATATGTCATTCAAATTCTTGGTTCACTAATACATAATTCACTTACAGTTCATTCACATTCCACATCTTTGTTTGTTTCATACATCTTAGTGAACTCTTGATTATCTTGTTGTCATGTTTTGTGAGCCAATAGTCTCTACTACAGTTGTTTGAACTTGGTCTCTCCTTACTTGGTGAATTAAGAATGATTTTCCTCTTAGAGATCCATGCACTCTTACACACTTAAAAAACTTGTTCTTGAAGGCCTATGGAATTATTTGTTGATGCTTGTTAATGTCATCTCCATAATCACTTCCACTCCCTCCATCAAGCCACTAGTGGTTCTAAACCCCTTGGAAAAATGAGAGAGATGAATATCATGTCAAAAATAAATTAAAAAATCAATCCAATCAATCAAAATAAAAAAGTCCAATTTTAAAAAAAAAATAACAAAGATAAATATCAAACACACTCTCTCAAGGGTATTTCTAGTATCTCCACTGGGGATATGGATGCCTAGGATGGTAGTAGAGAAATGTTGTGAATAGAATAAAATGTATCTCCATTCGGGCTATATAGATTTGGCTAGATGGAAGCATGGAGTAATGCATGAATTACAATTTCCTTCCATTCCATCTATCACCAATCACCTGTTTCAATCACACCTACACATTGGCTTGTTTTTTCACTCATTGTCTTATAGGTCTTCACTTCAAGAAGTAATTAACTTTCACATGTACACATAAGATCTCAATGAGACACAAGGCTAGTATGTCACCTTGTGATGTTTAGACCTTGTTCAAGCTCTTGTTTTAGCTTAGTTTTTGTCTCATGTCACATGTCCTTCCAAATCATCATGTGTTCACCAAAACTCTTGTTGCAAACCATGTTCATACACCTACACACCTCTTGCACTCCATTATTGCAACCATGTCACTTTCATACTTACATTCCACCTCATTTGGAATGAACATCCATGGGCATCCACTACCTTCTACACACTTTTTCATAACCACCACTTTTCATGTCATTTACCTTGCAATCATTTCTCATCACTTTAGGTTGGGGAAACACTACTCTCATGATCTCTAACTTGCATCCATTCTTGTACACATCTATCATCAATTTTTCACCTACACATGGTTTGGTCAAGACTATCCTTGCTTTCACTCATCATGCCTTTGCCAAGGTCCATTTTCTATCATTTATCAATTGCCACTTTTCATCTGCATTATGTTAGGGAAACCTTATGGCTCCAAAAAATATCACTTGAGGGGGGATATCACATCAAAACCTTCTCATCAATCTTATGACACCCAATCATCAATCATCTTAGTCAATTGACTCAATAGTCTCTACCTTGCAAAATCAACCTATCGATCCCTTCACAGACTCCGGTTGAAGTGGCCCATCGATCACATTTCCAAGTTCTTGTCTATCTAGTCAACCATCTAAGCCCACAACTGTGGAAACCATTTTCATAGGGTTAGATGACCCCCATCTCATCTTTAGTTTTTGTGTTGCATCCTGCCTGCTATAATACACAACCCAAAAGGGGGAAAATGTAGACACTAGAAAATGCACCTTGCACATAAGGTATCCTATTCAAAAATACCAAAAACATCATAAAACACAATAATCCCAAAAAATCAAATAATCCCACAAAATCAACTAAAAATATAAAACCCCACAAAATGGTGATAAAAGACACCTCATCACTCATTTACTAACCCTCACCCACTCACATTTAATTTTGTCCATCCCACCTACCCATTTACATGCCCAATGCACTATGGACCCTTATCATCTCACCCATCCATGCACATTGCACCCATATGTATCACAATATTCTAGGCACTCAAAAACTATAAAACACCACTCACCCCATCATTTCATCTCAAGCTTCCTTGACTCTTTATGCACTTGAGCCCATACTTGAGTTTTTGCTTATTTTCTCGCATATTTTGGTATTGCAAGTTTTGTAGAGGTGAAGGCGGGTCACAAAGGATAGGTGCAACTTGTCTACATCACTATTTTAGGAGAAATTTCAACATGTCAAGTCATAACTGTGACTAGCCTGTAACCTCCATGTGATTTTTAGATGAATTGCAAAAATGACTAGTTTGTGACTGAGTCAGTATACCATTCATTTTCATGCATTGTTTTGTCATTTTTATTCAATAAAATGTATTTTATCTCCTTAAATGGTTAGGGATCTGACCAAGGTAGGTCCCCTAACCACTAAACATAACTAACATTTTTCTAAGTGTGTTTATGTGTAGGTTATAGATTCAAACCAGGAAGTTTACCCACTTTATTTATTGCAAGAACCCATGATTGTCCTTCTCTTTTCAATCGCATTGTAAGCCCATTTATTTATTAGCATTGATTTGGTGATTTTATATCAACTAACACATCTTGCAGGTGATGCTTGAGGATCATTGAGACATTTTTATTGTTATGTGGATGATGATATACTAGTTGACATGGACATGTTATTGATGTTAATTCTAGACATGTGACACTGATTATTATGAATAGCTCTAGTATAGAAATATATTGGATGATGATATAGTTACAAATTGAATTTTAATGATAAATATTGAATCTTGATATTGTTTTGATTTGGATCTAATGTTTATATATCATTTATATGCTCTGATATGGCCACGAGGCTGAAGGAGGTATTTTGCATTTTGCAGGTTAAAATCACAACAATGTTGGGGGACTGGAGACTAACCATATTGGAATTCAGTGTGAAATCAACAAGGTCACCATAGCAATTGTGTTTGATTGTGTGTTTAGTTGTTAGGATTTCCCATGGGGGGGATTTCCATTATTGTGACCATAGGGGCATATGTGTGTTTTTATTATGTGTTCCCTTTTTAATTATTGTTGTGTGTATTTTATTTGTAATGTGCTTTTTTTTTAATTATTTAAAAGTGATAGTATGATGTGAGAGTCATATAGTTAAAATTTAATTTAATTAAATAGCATGTGGAAGGTGAAATTAAATGTTATTGTCTTGGTTGAAAATGAAATTTATTTATATATTTTATAACCATATGGTAATTAAATATATGGTTGTGTCTAAAGTTGTAATAAATAAATGTCATAGAAATAAATGCATTTTAAAAGAGTGTGTAAGTTACCAAGTATGGGTTGTGTAAGTGAAGTAATAGATTGTGTAAGAAATTGTAAGAGGTTGTAAGAAGATTTTGGAAGGTCAAACACTCCATCTCTCTCTTGAAATTCGAATTTGAGCTTGGAGGACTAATTTGGAGGCTTATGGGACAAGTTAAACTTGTCCCACACCTCTCAAAATCCTCCACCAATCATGTTTATTATATTGGAGTCAAAATCAACTTATTTTATTGCATTTTGACATGATTTATTGTAAGATTTGTTTGCACTTGTCTTAGAAATTTT
>JAHRHJ020000458.1:0-70945 GCA_019776745.2 Taxus chinensis | reverse complement strand
TGCATTGTATTGAAACTTTTGTTAATTTTGGATACATTATCTCGTATCAGAGAATGTTCGAGTCTTGGTGGAGAAAAAAAACAATTGCTGGAAGAGGAAGAGGAAGAGTGGGTGGTATTTCCCAGATGAATAGAAATATGTAAGATCTAAAGAGGCAATTTGTTGAGCTTGTTCTAATTATAGCCTAGAGAGGAAATCAAGGTAGATATAGAGGTAGCCTAAAACTAAATGAGTGGATAGACTTGTTGAATAGCATGGGATGAAGAACAAATTTGTGAAGAGGATGAAGCACATTGACCACCCTTAGGTTTTTAAGAAAGGATGCTTCAAGCATTAGAAGGAAATAATGATGGAATAAGAGTTGATGCTTCATAATATAGAGGTAGCCTAAAACCAAATGAGCAGATAGACTTGTTGAATCACATGGGAAAATATTTTGAGTGGAAGGTTATGTTAGAGGAAAAGAAGGTAAAATTTGCATGTGCAAAATTAAAAGGTCACGCTATGTTATGGTGGGATCACCTATAAAAGTAACAGTAAAGAAATTGGAAAGAAAGAATTAGTACCCAGAGTAAGATGGAGAAGAAGCTAAAAGATAAATTTCTCCATGTTGATTAAGCACAAGCCCTTTACATGAGGTTTTAGAATCTCATACAGAACTTAAAAAACATGTAAGAATACAAAAATGAGTTTTACAAGTTGTCCATTCAAATAGATCATGAAGAAAATAAGGAAAAAGTGGAAACAAGGTAGTTGAATGGATTAAAATTTTATTTTCAAGATGAGTTAAGCATGCACAAGATCAAGAGCATGGACGATGCATATCAAATAGCTTTAAATGCAAAATAAAAAAATGTAAAAGTTTTAGGATATCACATGGGATGAATCCTCGTTTTGGGGAAGAGCTAGTTTCAGTCAAGGTAGAGGAGAAAAACTTCATGGAGTTAAAAAGTAATAAGATACAAGACACGATTTCTTAAATTAGCAAAGAGGTTAAGAATTTCCTAGGGGGAGAGGATATGTTGGTGGTAGAGGATGGGAGGCTCCACAAAGACCGTTTGTTTTCTACATATGTGGTGAAGAGGGGAATAGGGAATTTGAATGATTGCATTATTATACACATGACGAGATACAAGAAGATCCTATAAGACTAAATCTTGTTGAAGCTAAACAAGAAGAAGAATAACATGACCTAGAAATTCCACCAAATATGGGAAACAATATGATGATCAAAAGGATGGTGATTTCTCTAAGAAATGATACAAAGGGTGATGCATGGCAACGTAAAAATATGTTCATAACAAGATTCACTTCAGGAGGAAATGTATGTAATTTTATTATTAATGGTCGTAGTTGTGAGAACATGGTTTCAAATAATATGGTTGAGAAACTAGTCCTACATTATGAGAAGAATCATAACCCTTACCGTATTGCATGGTTTAAGAAGGGTAATGAATTTACTATTAATAAGAGATGTTTAATAAATTTTTCTATTGGGAAAATTTATAGGGATGTGATTTTGTGTGATGTTATTCCTATCGATGCATGTCATTTTATGATAGGAAAACCATAGAAATTTGATAGAAAGGTTATTCATGATGGCAGAAAGAATACTTATACTTTATGGAAGGATGGAACAAAAATAATTTTTCTACCTCTTAAGGAATAGCAAAAGGCTGAAACTATGATTTATGCAAAATAATTTGTGAAGGAGGAAAGTACAACTAGGTTTTTTATACATTGGTCACAAATAAGGATGAACCTGTAAGTGCATTAATACCTGTAGAGGTAGAAAAATTAATATATGAATTTTTTGATGTTATTCCCGAAGAGCTACCAGATGGGTTACCACCCAAAATAGATATTCAAAACCATATTGATTTAATCTGAGGGTCTTCACTCCCAAATCAAGAATCTTATCTGATGAGCTCGACACTGCATGTTGAATTTAATAAGCAAGTGACATAGCTCATGAGAAAGGGTGTAGTAAGGGAGAGCATGAGTCCATGTGAAAATCCGGCTTTATTAAATCCAAAAAAGGATGGAACATGGATAATAGAGTGATCAATAAAATTAGAATCAACTAGAGGTTTCTTATACCTCTCTATGGTGATATGATGTATGTGCTTTTTGTATTCAGGTATTTCACCAAGATTAATCTTCATAGTGGTTAATATCAAATTCATATAAGAGAAGGAGATGAGTGGAAAACAACATTCAAGACATGGGATGGATTATATTAGAGGTAGGTGATGTCATTCAAGTTATGTAATGCATCTAACACTTTTATGAGGTTGATGAACATTGTGTTGCAGGAGTATAATGGTAAGTTTTTTGTGGTTTCTATTGATGATATATTTATTTTTAGTTAAAAAAATGAAGAACACTTTAGGAATTTGAGGGTGATATTTGAATTGTTAAGGATAGGGAAACTCTATGAAAATTTGAAGAACTGCACGTTTATGCAAGAGAATTCGGTATTTTTGGGATTTATTATTTAAGAAATTACGGTTCAGATGGAATCAGAAATGATAAAGGCAATTATTGAATGGCCTACTCGATGAAGTATAATAGAGGTAAGAAGATTTCATATTTTAGAAACATTATATACAAAGTTTATTAAAACAATTAGCAGTATTGTAGCACCTATAATAGATTGCACAAAATAAAGGGAGTTTTTGTGGACAAAGGCATATGAGGATAGCTTTATGTTATTGAAGAAGAAGTTGAGAGAAGAACCTATTTTGGCACTACCAAATTTTGATAAAGTTATTTAGGTTGATGGTGATGCCTCACATGTGGGAATTGGTGATGTCCTATGTAAGGGTGAGAAGCTAATATCTTTCTTTATTGAGAAATTGAATAAGGTAAGAAAAAACTAATCTACTGATGATGTGTAATTTTATGCAATTGTACAATCATTTAGACAATGGAGCCATTACTTAGTGCCTAAGGAGTTTGTGTTATTTACAAACCACATAGCCCTGAAGTATGTGAATACATAAGAAGTTGAATAGTAGACATGCAAAGTGGATATCATTTTTGCAGGGCTATAATTTTTCACTAACACATAAATCAGTAAATCAAAACTAAGTTTTGGATGCATTTATTAGGTGTGTGACTCTATTTAAAACTATAGAGAATGAGGTGGTTAGTTTTGAAGAAATGAAGGATTTGTATTTATTTTATTCTGATTTCAAGGATATTGTTTAAAGGTTAAAAATACCATTGTCACGTGATGCAAGTGATGTCGTGGATGAATACCTTTTACAGGATGGCTATCTATTTAAGTGATCTGAAAACTATGTATTCCAATTGGTTCTATGAGAGATAATATAGTGAAAGATCTGCCTACCAGAAGATTAGCTGGTCACTTTGGTAAGGATAAGACTATAGCTTTCGTAGAAGAGAAATACTATTGGAAAAATATGAAATTATATGCTATAATATATGTGGAGACATGTAGATTTACCAAATCTTGAAAGGCCACACTTAGAATACAGGGTTGTATATGCCATTGCATGTTCCCAAAGGACCGTGGATAGATTTGAGTTTGGATTTTTTTTTGGGATTACCAAAAACACAATGAGGTAATGACTCAATTTTTGTGGTTTTTGATAGGTTCTCTAAGAAGGTTCATTTTATTTCTTGTAAGAAAACTAGTGATGCAACAGGAGTGATAGATTTATTTTTCAGAGAATTTGTTAGATTGCAACGTGTTCTAAAAACCATTACTTCAGATGGGGACACAAGGTTCTTAAGTCATTTTAGGAGGACTCTATGGAAAAAATTGGGAAATAAGCTATAGTTTGGCAGTGCCTATCATCCTCAAATTGATGGGAAAATAGAGGTGGTGATTAGGGGGTTTTGAAACCTGTAAGGGTGCATAGTTGGGGAAAAGCCAAAACAATGGAACATAGCACTACCCCAAGTTGAGTTTTCTTATAATAGTTCCGTAAATAGAACCACATGAAAGCATCCATTTTATATTATGTATGGGAGTAATCAAAATGGGGTGTTAGATTTTGCATTGCTACCAATTGATGACAAAGTTAGTGATGATGGAGAAGGATTTGGCAAACATATACAACAATTGTAGGAAGAAGTATGAAATAAGATGCAAGATAGCAATGATAAGTATAAGGAAATAGCATATGTGCATAGAAGGAGAAAGGTGTTTACAGTTGGTGAGTTGGTTATGGTATACCTTCAGAAGGAAAGGTGTCGAAAAGTAACCTATAAAAAGTTGAGGTACAAGAATATTGGTCCCTATAATACCATGAAAAATATAAATGATAATGCTTATGAGCTAGAATTGCCATGTAATTTTGATATTTATCCAGTTTTTAATGTTTTAGATTTATATTATTTTCATGGAGATAATGATGAAGGGGATTCTATTGAAGAAGTAGTAGATTGGAGAAAGCATATTCCTATGAAAAAGAAAGAAGAAGTGGATTATATTTTAGACATGAAAACAATGAAAACACGACATGGACAATACAACAAAAATTTGTTACACTGGAAAGGATTCCAACAAGAGGACAACACATGGGTCACAGAGTGGGAGATTAAGAAACTGAATAAAGATAAATGGTAGAAATTTGAAGAAGACAACTTGTAAGAGCTGATTTTTTTCAAGTGGGGGAGAATGATGCACTATGTTTAGCAGAAACTTAAAATTGTCATAGCTTTTGATCTGAGTGTTCGTTTGAGCCCTTTCTTTTTCAAACTATTTTTTGGATGAGACGAATGCACCTATCAACTTGTCCTACCGGTTGGAGGCATTTTGGCATATTTTTGGGCCTTTAATCCGTCATCTGGGGTTGAATATTAGGATTTAAGTTCTAATTCAGTTTTACCTATTTTAGGGCATTAGTTAATTTTAGTCTCTTGAATTTATAGTAGGTTAGAAAGTTGGTAATTCCTCTAATTTAGGCATGTAGAAGATGCATGGCAATTTTTGTGCCCATACGAATAAGCATGCAAACTTACTAAGAATAACATGTTCTAGTGAATTTCTCCACCTACAGTAGATTTAGTCAATGTTAGTTAGATTTTGGTTGGAAACTTGAGTTGGGATTTGATTTCTTTTTAATGAAGCATTGTAATTCATGATTTAATAACAAAGAAGAAGATTTATTTTCTTTGAGTTCAAAATATTTGTAGTGTATTGATTTTTTGATAATTTTGGATACATTATTTAACTATATTTAGTTCCCAATGTTTGGTGTAGAAAGATATTAGGTTCTAATATTGTGTTATGCAAGATATTGCTCACTATAGAATAATTTAAACAAACCCACAATTCAAAAATAAAAGGAGGACCCAAACATGCTCACGAAACATAATTTTCCTCTTTTTCTAATGCCTCAAAAAATTTATTACATTGATAAGCCTATCCAAATGGGAGTCTAAATAATTGTGCTTGACACACATTAAGGAAATTAAAGGTCGAGCTTTTTTGCTAGTGGTCATTGGTGGATGATTTTGTCAAGATTGTTAGTGATGACAAACCCTAATCATTACCTTAGTCGCTAAAAAGAAACCTTGATTGCAATGTGGATGAAATCGAACCCTCAATGCAAAGAAATGCATTGCTTAACATATGTTGACTTCAACATTGAAATAAAAGATGTAAGTTTTCCTTTCAAGTATTATGTGACAAGACCTCGCTTTCTAAGATATCTCCAAACTATATTGCCATGGTGCCCTACACGCCATCTCCCCTTTCTTCATCAAACATTTGACAAATTATGCACATGTTACATATGTTGTTACTCGTAAAAGACATTTTCTTCCTCAAAATGGTTCCACCGAGTATTATCCTCTTCCAATTGCTTCTCCTCCCCCTAACCCTGTCTACGACACCCCTCTACCTCGTTTTATGTTTAGGTCCCCCAAAATCAACCTCCTCCTACATTGCCCCTTCGGCATTCACATTGCACATTCCATGTGCGATTACTAGTTTAGGAATTTGTGATTTTTTATACTGAGAAAGACGAGGACATATTGTTAGTGGTACATATTCATTTTAAGTTAGTCCATATTAAGTCCTAGATTTGTTGGTTTCTAATTATATAAGTTTTCTGCTAAAGATGTAATCACATTAAACATATAAAATCTACATTCCATTTCCTTAGAATCAGCCAAATTCATCCAAGACAAATATAAAATTTATAAATCCAAAAACATATAAAAGTAGTCTTCCAACATATAAAAGCAGTCTTCAGACACTTAAGAAAATACGCGAATATATAGGACTTGATAACCATATAAACCGGGACAGACGGGGACCATATTGTCCATCAGATGGTTTGGCTCCTCGAACTCCGAAGGGTGGAAGAAATCGCTGATTACTTATTTGTTCGGTACATTCCATGTGTTAAAGAGATGATGTATATAATGTACCACCTTAATATTGAAATATTCGGTAAAGATACGATAAAAGGGTTACCGCTAAATGTCGAGCAATGATAGCTCGTAAAAGAAGGGAAGTCGTAACAATCATTTTTATTCAAATACAGAACTGCGCACAATTACACATATAAAGAAGATCAACTAGACTTTGATTAAGATTAAGCACATTTAATTACTAAACATAATAAATCTCGAAGCATCAAATCTTGCTGATTCAATAGTCTTGCTAATGAATTAAAATTGAATAAAATATAGAGTCATAATTTTTTTGAAGAAAGTTGAGAGTACCTCCTATGGAACTATTTATCGATATTTTCAACAATGGAAATTTAAATAGTTGTGGATAAATAAGCACAACGAAGGATAAAGTTACATTTTAAATTATGAATGAATTTAACTAAAAGGGATAGAGCTACTTAGAATAATGGACATTGGTGCTCATTCCACTTGTTACGTTAGTTGGAAATATTTTAGAAGAACCAATTCCCTATGATGATAGTAAATTGATGTGGAATGCGAACAGTGAGATTTAATGTAAAGTTTGATATATCCCTTACTCTTGAGAATCGTTAGATTTGCATAATAGATATGGAAACAAAACATAGACATGCGATATATATTATCATTTCTCCTATAAATAATTATTCTTCTTCACTTTAGGAGGCTCACGTAAAATGTCATTGAAAAATAGATACGGATATCCCACCATCGACGAAATTGTGGACGCAGTTTACTACGTTTTATATATTTAATAAGCTATAATAAATTTTGAGTTAGATAATACAAATACCTTCTGCATTACTTGTGACTAATATTCAAATAATTAATCCATAAGCATAGGGCTGTGTTGAAGCTTAATAAAGAAAATCAGAAAATCAAGTTGAGTGTTTGTATCTATCACTATAAGATATGTTGTAACGCCACCTAAATTCTATTCACTTGAGACCCAAGAATAACCTAGGTTTATTTAGAAGAATTAAGGAATATTATTTATTTATTTATTTATTTTTAAGTGCTCCTAACAAAATACCAGAGTTCATTTCAATAGTTATCAAACCATCTTACAAAACACTAAGAGAGAGAAAGTCATCCCTAGTGCAGATAGATTATCCTCTTGTGGGGCACGCAGAAGAAATTTCTTCAGGCGCAGAAAGGAACTCCCTTTTTTTTTTTCTTCTACCGGACGTGCAAGACGGGCGTAGAAGAGACTTGTTCTCTCATGGCCGCGCAAGACAGGCGCAGAAGAGACTCATTTTCTAATGGGCGTGCAAGAGGCTCATTTTCTCATGGGCGCGCAAGACGGGTGTGTAAGAAGCTCTGGGCTTGTGAGATGGGCACACAAGAGGCTCTGGACACGTAAGACGGGCACGCAAGAGGATTTTCTTATTCTACAAACTTCATAAGACCATAACTTTTGATAGGGAACTCTGTTCTTGACAAACAAGGAATTTTCGGAAAGCTCTCGACGTTCTCTTTGCATAACAACCTTAAAAATTTAATTTGGATAAATTTTTAAGGGTAAATTTTGAGAAAATGCTCTACAGTCCTACAAAATGAAAAGTGGTAACATTCGACTTATAAAATTTTGTTCAATTTAACCTCCTTCCTTTCTCAACATGCCAAACAGACATGGAGGGTTTCTCTTAGAGGAATTTAGGATGGATTGTAAGGTAAATTGTGTTTGATTGATGATCAATTCGAAGTTTCTCAATTTGACAAGAAAATGACTATGAGAAGTTTTGCGCCCGATTATGAAAGTTTCTATAAAAAATACTTAAGCGTTTTAGTTTGTTTGGGGTCATTTTAAACATACTAATTTCATTAAATATGATTCATTTTCTTATTCATTGTTGCAGGGGTCATTTTGTACATTTTAATTAGAATATTTGCAGAGTTTATAGTGAAGAAAAATAAAATCTTTACTTAAACACAAACAGATCTATTTCTATTTACCAAACTTTAATATATGCATCCATTTCCAACTCAAATCTGAAATGTTAAATTTGTTTCAATTCAAGTTGTACGAAAGCCAAAATGCAGTTCTAATTTTCAAACATTTCTGCAGAGAAGAGCATTATGACATTTCTTCATACATATTTCCATAATTTCAATGCAGAATTCAAAATACATTTCAAACACAGGATTCCAAAGAACACCAAATTATTTGAACAAGGTAAACAACTTCCATTCATTCAGAAATGATTTCTTTACATATTTCTTCTTTCATTCCTCAATTCCAATATATAGAATACAATTTGGTTCTCCTACATTCAAAACAAAAAACAAAATACATCTTTTTCACATTTTGAATTTCAACTTTCATATCCAATACAAAAACATCTTTCCATCACGGAATATAATACATTGTCATCCACTTCAAGTGGGAAAAAGGATTTACAAATAGAACTCTCACAAGAGACTGTCAACAATTGTCTTTTCCTTTGCTCCAGAACAACAACATGCAAATCCATCATTCTCCAATTTTGATCACAACAAAGGCAGTGGAAAGGAAACATTCTCCACCCAACCAAGACATCTAAGGAAAGGAGAAGTCATCCTTCTTCATTGGCCCCCTAGCCCCAACCACATTACAATAAGAAATGTGACTCAACTCATGGCAACAATAGGATTCCACATCACAAAGGCAATCTTTCAACATGCACATTTCATATTAAAACATAGTCCAAAACGAAACAATAGTTTTATAACCACATGAAAGAAAACAAACAAAACTCGGGCTTCTTCATGCAAGCCAAAGGAGAAAGAAACTATGGGGGATGCTACTTATACCTCCCAAAGGGGAAATGGGTATCACCACCTGAGAACAAACCGCCAAAATACATATCATTTCAAATCCTTGAGATACCCTTATGCTTCCCCGGCCTCTTATGTCACCCCATAATGAGTAAAGAAATGCAAGATATTTCTTTTTACCAGGTGGAACTCAAATCCTAACTCCCTCCACACTTATACCTCCCCAAAAAACTTATGCATCTCATAAGAATACCCCATAGTCTTCTCTTACACCATCCTTAAGCCATCTACCCAACCAGCCAACAAATAAAACAACACATTCAAACATTCAACCATTCACATATGCATAAAATGAAAGAAGAGCATTTTAAGAGCCAAGCTCCTACCTCTCCATGATGGATTTTGTTCCAAGGTTCCAAAACAACAAGCTTTCCAATGTAAAAAATCCCAAGATCAAAAATCCACAAGCATGTAACAACATCTAATCTTCTTCAAAAGCAATAGCTCCCAAAACCCAAAAGAAGTCTCCCAAAAATGAAGTGATAAAAGTGAAGCAACCCAAAAACAAGCTAAGGAAATTCAATAAATAGAAGAGGAAAGAGAAAAGGATGAGGTGGATCCATGTAGGATGCCACTTCACACATCCTCAACCCTAACACCAAAGTCAACTTCATTCTCCAATGCATAATCAATAGGTGGGTGAATAATATGACAATTTTACTTACACACTCAAACAAGCCCACACCCCATAAGGACTGACATTTTACTTACACACTCAAAGTACAATAAAAACCTTCAACTTGATTTCCAAAAATGCATAATAAAAGTTGAGATTTAACTCTCCAACCA
Source organism: Taxus chinensis (assembly GCA_019776745.2). Lineage (NCBI taxonomy): Eukaryota > Viridiplantae > Streptophyta > Pinopsida > Cupressales > Taxaceae > Taxus > Taxus chinensis. Next base: position 60,922 of record JAHRHJ020000458.1, on the reverse strand, counting down.
TAGGTGAGGTTGGTATGTAAATTTAAGAGGCATGGGACAAGTTTAACTTATCCCACAAGTCTCTAAAATCAGCCTCCAATGACAAATTCGAATTTCAAAGAAGATGAAGTGTTTCTTACTCCAAAATCAACTTACATATCTCTTACACATTACTTACACATTTCTTACAACATTTTAATTCAAGGCCAACAACTCTATTAATTAATTTCTTATGACATATTTTAATTAATTAACTTAACAACATGATTATTCACAAAATTAACACACCATTTAATAAATAATGAAAGGGGTCAATGCACCACAAAATAAACACATGCAAACATTAACAAAGGGACCAAATAAAAGGAAATAAATAAAATCATTTTGTCACATTTAATGTAATCCCCCCATGGGAATCCCTAACAACAATCAAACATACACACACACAAATAATACAGTTACCATGGTGACCCTATTGAATTCATTTAAAATTCCAAAGATGTTGGTCCTTAATCCCCCGATGTTTGTTGTGATATTATAAACCTGCAAAATACAAATACCTCCTTCGGCGTTGTGGCCATATCAGAAAATCCAAATGAATATAAATATAATTTCAAGATCATCAATATATATGTGAATCACAACAATCATCAAGACAATCAACAATATCACTTAAAATTTTGTCAACAACTATATCATCATCAATTTTAATCCAATTTTAATTTTCTAGGTCTACTCAAAATATCCAATTATCACAAGTCCGAACAACATCTATAATATAACCATGTCAAATAGTATATCAACATCAATATATAAAAATGTCTCTAATAATCATCATGCATCATATAATAATCAAAGTCAACAATAATCCATGATCGAACATCTAGCATCATACTAAATCAAAACTATAATAATGTCCATGATATAGTCAACAGTGTCATGATCAGTATCAAAAGGTGTCAAAGGGAAGTGAGCACTACATATGTGACAAGAAAGTTAATTGTTGGATGTTTTTTGAGGCCATGTTTGGAATCTATTTCTCAGAAGGGTTTGTGGAGGGCTAACGCCATTCGACTACTTTTGCAAGGGGTTCCACACAATTCTATATTTCGAAAGGAAAATCCTAATCCTATTTTTGACACTATTTATAGGAGGAAGAATCCTAACTGTACTTTTCCAATTATGTGTATTTATCTTTGCGGAGAGCCAAAGTATCTCATAATGAATTCACATATAATGTGTTCAACTTGAGTTGATAAAATCATGATATATTGCATAGTGGATGTTTCCCTAAGAAATCAAAATTTGTGTTAGTACATAAATTAGTGTTTCATATCTTGCATGTTTAGCAATCTATACAATAATTTTATCTTTATCTCTATAAAACTATTATATTGATATTCAAATTCCTACTTATTGATTGCTGTAAAGAGTAATTTTCCATCTATCTTAGATCCACTTAGGAGATACGCCTTTTTTTGCCAAAAATATGACAAAAACATTTGAGGGATGAATCAAAGGGAAACTACTTATCCCTTTCTCTGTTGATTGGAAACAAGACAAGTGTTTGGAATTTTCATATATGAAAAATATTTGTTACGTAGATTATATGCAACCAAATTTATGGTAAAAATTTTCTTTAATGCCCTTAAAAAATTCTACTTCTACATACAACCTTTTTTAGATCCGAGGAATATATAATTGTTTTGGATAATGGAAAAAAAAACATGTTAAGTATTTTCTACTTCTCTATTATTAAAAAGCCATAATATTAAATCTGTATGGGTATTTAGAGTAGGTTTTCATTAGAAAATACAAAATCCATAATCTACCATATGTAAACGCAAGCATGATATTTTTTACAAGTCGAAAAGGCATTCTAATGAAGGGAGACACAATGTTGACCTCTTACAAATTTAGAAAAAAACAATACTGCTAATATTCATTATTTACCTTGAGCTTACTACAATAACGAGGTAAAGTGATCTTGACTATAATTTTTTTGTATATTAATTGAGGATGTGATAGGATGGAAAGTGTTTTCTTAATTTATAATGTTTTTCTACGATTCAATTTTAGTTTAGGACATATTGGGTCCTAGGTTTGTTGGTTTGAAACTATATAAGATCTCCACTAAATATATCTTATGTTAATTTATGATTCATATTACCTTAAATATTTAGTTATTTAATAAGGTAATTATTTTATATATCGTTATATAGTTTTATAACAATATTTTTCAATTTATTTTGTATTGTTTATTTGTTGCATTATTGTTGTGACAATACTTGTTTGTATTTATTTACTACTTCCCAGATGTATTTAGGAATCTGTTATGATTTTGGTTATACCCGTGCAACCTTGTATTTTTATACATAATGTTTTATAATTCCTATAATAATTGCAGCACTCCATTATAATGGTTGGTTTATTTGATATTAATAAATTTTATCAGGCTTCCGCTCCTGTTGCTCAGATTATATTTTGTACCAAAGCAAGAATCTGGACCGATGAAGTAGAGACGGTTGGAGAAAGGAAACACATAGTTTTGGAGGATATCTTGCACTCTAGGAGAACCTGTGTTCCCTCCAGTAACTTCCCTAAATGTTTTTCATCTCCACAACATCCTATCATTTTCTAGATGTTTTTAAGGAAAAATTGTTTTTTCCTTAGTGCCTCCTCAACCAAGAAAAATTTTCTCACTAGATGCTATTTAAAAAAAAAATAAAATTCCCCATTAGTAGTTTTACCTCTAATATTAAAGGAGATTTTGGTTACTTCTACATTTAGCAATCTACTAAATTTGGAGAAACCAGGCTGGTGGTAGAGCTCATACCGAGATAATGCGTGACATTGGCAGGTTCCTAGACGTGTTGGCAGATCGAGCACTCACCGAGTTTGGGCTAAATCTTCTATTCACATCGAGCTGCGCCAACATTTCTTTGAAAATGATGGTGATCCCATAGTTGAGTAGGGCTAGTTTGCATTGTACTAAGGATTGTGAATCGACCTATAAATCCAATACAAATAGATGGAAGAGGTAGTGGTCGAGTTATCCCATTCACAAAGACCTGCAAAATCCATGATTTGCAACCTCCTCTCAACCCTGCACCCTCACCGTGAAGCCGCATAAAATTTGAGTTGCATTTAACAAGCGAGTGCTCTACACAGCTGAGGCATCATCCTGAACATGAAAAACAACATCAACTGATCCATCCTCCTCTCAACATCACACGACCTGCAATCTGCAGCAAAAGAAAAGAGTTTCAACAATGAATAAGGAGTTAACAAAAAAAGTGGCCAACAAATTTTTAAAAAATGATCCACATGCAAGCATAGAAATTAAAAAAAGACGTGATTAGAAGAAAAATAAAATGCATTGGAGATCAAAACAAGGTGGCGAGACCAATAAGAAATTAGTTGTTTTCATTACAAAAAGGAGATAAAGAAGTGGAAGATCCATTTTTTGAGCATGCAAAGAGTAAATATCATCCTCTAGCCATACCACATGGAGCTCCATTCCAGCCACGTCACTTTACAAAGGTTGGCATTTTTTACATTAATTTAAATTAAATTTTTTTCATTATATTGCACAAGCACACTATGTGCCAAGGTGGTTAGTGTGAAAGACTTCGGTGTCAAAAGTTTGGGGTTCAACTCCCACCCCCAACCCACTTTTCAAAACAATTGATTTTTAGTGAAAAATTTGGAAAACCCACTAAAATTTGTGGGGAATTTAGTGGAAAAACCTCCACTGAACAAATTAGTTACAACTAAAAATACTTCTAAACTTTTAGCGAGAAAAAAACTAAAAAGGGTCAAAACAAAGTTTTCTGCCATTTAGCCTATTTTTTTTATTCAGAGCATTTTTTTCCAAAGGAGGGGTGATCAACAAATTGCATTTTAAGCCATTTTTTTGTAGTTTTTTGCATTGAGGGTCATTTTGGGCTCTGGAGGCCACTAGGGCCCAAAAAATAAAAAACCTTTTCCTACCATTCAATGTTTTTTCCAAAAATTTTAATGTAAGTGTATGCTTCAATATATTGTACTAATTTGTAGATTTCCATAATCAACCATAAATATTGTAACTACTTAGAAATGAACTTAGAGTTGTAATAAAATTAAGTAAAATTTGGTTCAAAAACATTCGTGAGATCCTAGATCGCATTCCCAGTGTTCGGTATATACACTACCTTTGAGAAGCACTTACGGGTAGAGCTGTGCAACTTACTACTACATTTAATGCCTAATATAGTTACAACTTCATATGGGCATCAAACCTTTAAATAGAAAGGGAGTAAAAAGGACTCAATGGACACACACTGAGCCATCCCATCCATTTGTCAATGATTTCAGGACATAAATCTAGACTGAGAAATTATCCAGATATATAGCGAAGTTACGCATGCATATGAGGATATTTCTTTGATCTGGTGTCAATAATCACACAAACCCCTTTTAGTACTATCTAGGTACCACATATTGAATTCTTTCACGTATGTTAATACCTCTTCCACATACCATCAAGTATATAGAAAGGGTGAGCTTCTTCCACGTATTATCAGGTATTTTAGAAGGGAGCGTATATAGAAAGGTTTGGTATATCGTACTGATGGTATATAGATTGGGATACCTTATACCTAGACTGATAAGAGCTTAATCCTATCAGTGATTTCTATAAAATGGACACTAATGCCCCCAAATGTTTTCTTCTGGATTCACAACTACTCAAAAGAAACCATTATGTTACATGTGTTGACAATTTTTGCACTTGTACATAAATGGGAAACTCAAAACTTCATTACAATGGATAACAAAAGAATAAGGTGAACCTAAGCTAGGGGAGTTTCTTTCAGTCCATATTGTTTCTGTTGAATTAATTAATGATTACATGAAATCTGCAGCTATGTGTGATGTTACAAAACATAACAGATCACATAGTCTACAATTTCATGACTATCTTCAGCAAAAGAACACAAAGACCTGAAGGAAATATGTGTTATCTTGATGATATTACATAATAGAGGAAATGTTTAGTTTTGTAATAGCAATCATAATTACATATTACAATAGTGAGAGTTCATTGCTAAATGTTAACAGTACCTTTAAGGTTCTTTCCTTCATGATTAAGACATTCAATTATATTATTGAGTTATTTAATTCATCATAAAATCCATATAGAAAGCTGAAATGCAGAAAGAAATACACAACTCAATTTAAAAACTCAATTTTTTGTTCATAAGGAATTTCGAATGTTCCCACACAAGTCGTGGGATGTAACTGAAAAAGTAAAATACAGCTACTGAAGTAAGAGGTACATGTGCATGAAAGAGAAAATAGAAGAGTATGAATGAACCCATCATTGCCTTGAGGTTTCTTTTGTTGGGGTTGATGTACATACATCTCCAACTTTGTTCCCTCTTCATCTCATTGTTTTAAGCACTATACATGAAAACAGAAAAGAGAAAACTCTCTGTTTATGAGCTCAAGGTTGATCCATATTCCTATACTATCAAAATTTGTGCAGGTGGATATCGTTAAAGAAGGAGGTATAAATTACATGAGTACGAAAGACACAACTGATAAAATTACTATTTTGTAGCAACACACATGATTTATTCACTCAGAAATAAGCATAGAAAAGAAAAGAAAACTATGGAACATAATAGAGGCCAAAAAACCTAAATATTTTCTAACTGTTTTCTTAAGTGTGCAGGTGCAGGTTGCAATGAAGAAGAAAATAAAATCATGTCTTATAGTCCTCACTGTTACATAAAGATTGTAGAGTTTACTAACTTCTAACCTATGGTACATCAAGATTGGAATAAATCACAAGTACATATTGATATGAAGGAGGAATACAACTCAAAGGTGAAGCAGAAGAATGAGAAACTAAAGGATGAAGGTAACTGAAATGAAATAAGATTATAGTCAAAATAGAATGAAAAGGCAAATCTAGGACATTTTACATCTTTCTATCATGTGGTTTCAAACTGATACATGCTTTAAAAGCTTCATATAATCAAATAATGCTATAGAAATGCTATAGTACCAATGGAATAAAGCTATAACAAGCAAACTAGAGTCAATTTTTTGAATATAAAGTCATACTAGCTATGCAATCAATGAAATATTCAAGATACAAGGTTGATACAAAGTCTACATGGTTGTAGAATAAGTAAAGGACCCAAGTAGCAATTACAGAAAAGAGCATCTCATAGTACAATTGAGTCAAGATCAAATACAAAAGGAATTCATAAGAAGAATGTATTTTAGAAAGCATGACAAAATAAAACAGGTAGACTTTCTCTACAAGCATACCTGAGATTAATGAAAGTACAGAAATAATATGCATCTATTGTCATCCAGCTAAAATTTCAAGTACATTAAGTACAATTAGGCCAAAGGATAAAGAGTGGAAATTAAAATGAAAAAATAATTTCTCATACATTCTTAGTGAAGAGAAGCATCCCATTTCCAAATGTTGGAAAAGTGTAATGCCTCGTTTAGTGCAGACTCCTTTCCTTTCCTTGGAACCCCATTACCAGCAATGCCTCTTCATTTTGTATCTTGTTGTTGATTTTTGAAGCTCACCTTGTGAACCCAGGTAATTGGTGTAGGTGTGGATTTTGGCGCCACGGGAAAGTTACTGTAGAAACTTACTTCATTACTCATACCTCATTCCTTGTTGTTGTTCTATCGATGGTCCTGCTTGGGATCAATTTTAGTGATCCAAGGCATACCTCATATCCATTATAATCACGATCCCCATTCGAAGTAAAGTCGACTCCTACCTTTCGTTATACCACAGTTTCTGTCGCAAATGCATTTACCTTTATCTAACAGAATTTTGTAATGCCTTGTGGGGAATGTCTTATTTTGGCACGATTTTTTTTTTTTTTCAGTCCTCGTAGTAACGTTTGCTTAAAAGTTCAAATAGATTTCTTTTTAAAATAAAAAAAATTAATATACAAAGTTAAAAGGTATTTTGCGTGGAAGTAAAGGAAGGTATGTGGTGGTGCATGCTTTTATGTGAGACATGAATTAAAAAAATAATAATGCTCCTTCCATCTACCGCCCCTCACCATCTTGGCAGTGTCCTGGTCATTGTGTTGTGTGGCCTTCTCCTAATGCCTCTTACCTCTGTTGGACGCCACTTTCTCTTGCCCCACTTTACAAAATTTATGTTTAGCCCTTGAAGTTTCTGACCTCCTTTAATTCTTTCAAACATATTTATGTGGTCTTCCTAGCTCATTTTTCCTTTTGGGATGCATTTGTGGTTTACTGAATATTTTTACTCTGTAGTTATGTGACCTTCCTTTCCCTGGTTGTGTGCTTTGTTGGGCTAAAAACCCCTTTCAATGCAAAGTAGCTTGTGCTCATGAATTTTACAATCTTGTGCCTTGTTTTAAAGGGAGTTGAATCTTGCTAGTGTGATCTAGGGGCATTTTGTTTTGGTGCATACCCCTTCCTATACCAAAAACGTGAACCATGGCCATTTTGGATACCCGTTTGGTAGAAAACATGGCAATAAAAGGAGTACGTTCTGCAAGATGAGGAATAGGGGAAGGCTTCCTGTCCTTGAAAACTCATGGCTCTATTATGTGGATGCGACTTGGGGAAAATAATGTTTCAGGCATGTTAAATGTACACCTTGCAGTACCTTGCTACCCTTCTTTTTAAGTTCTTGAATTGAATGATTCTTCTTCATGAAATGGCACCTAGTAAAGGATTTCATGGTTGTTTAGTTATTGTTTGAGTGTGTTGGTTATCTCTTTGTATCTCCTTCTAAATTTTCTAGTTTTTCATGAATTACTTTCTTCTTTCCTTTTAATGGCTTATTCTATTTCACACTTGTATAAATGGGCTTTTGCATCAGATAAATAAAAGAAAATTATAAGAAAATAAATATTGTTGGGCTTCTTGCTTGGGTTCTAAAAAAAATTGGGCATGAAAGTATTTTCAATGGTTATGGTAATAACTATGAAAGTTTGTAATCCGCAGTTTTGATTGAAGTAATGGGAAATATTCTTCCATTTTTCAATTATTACCTTATGAAAAATATTTGGTTATAACTGGGTCACACCCAAATGCTATAAGTAGTTTGATATTGTTCCAATTCCTTCGTTAGATATGTGTTGGAACTTGTTTTGATAATGGGTGCATCTCTGGTATTTATTTCTTGCAAATGTGGTATTCAATCTTGATTTTCTTTATGTGTACAGGGTTTTGTTGTATCAAGACTTTATAAAAATTTTACCTCAAACCCCCCCCTATGGGTTTAATGGGAATTGGTTATCTTATTCAAATTCCTTCATCTAGTCCTTGGATGTGAATAAAGGTATTCCCTTATATCTGTTACTTAACAAACCTGCAATATTGTTTGTCTATAAGCCAATAATGTGTATTTATAAGATATATCGCCCGTATGGGTTTAAGAAGAATCTCGAAAAAAATGTTTTTGGGTGGGTAATGATTACCCATCTCAGGTTATTCTGGAGTTGATACCTTTGTTCACAATTTGTTGTGTTTTTTTCAAATTGGAGGAAACATAGTTTTACCTAAATAATGTTCAATAATTCCTTTAGTATGGAATATCGTTCTCCATAACAATAGAATAAAAGGAAGACTCAGGGTTTTTGTACAAATGTGTTTCAAGAGTTTTCCATGTCCTTGGCAACGTATTAGAACATAGAGCTCTCCGTAGTATTGGAATAAAGGGGAGAACCATGAGTTATGTACTGATGTATATTTAGGTTTTCTACTTCTGAATTAAGCTTGTGGAGTATATTGTTCAATATAATGTTGTCCAATCCCCCTCAAGCTAATGAATCAAGTATCTGGTAAATGGCTTCCCTGTTCTCAGGGGCCATATGGATTATTAATATTCTATTCTCTTCACCATTGACTCAAAACTCTTGGAGTTTTCTATCATGATTATACCGAGTAACCACTCAAGAAGGTTATGTGCTATTTTTTTTAGTTGTGGTTGAAACTCATGGTAAGGTCTTTCTGAGTTTGGGGCATCGATGGTGTTTTACTTAATGTGTATCGAACCCTTTTTTCTTTGAACTCGAATATCTTATATTTCAGACTTGGTTATAAAAGTTTCATTTTGTGGCATCGTTAAGGAAATAAATTTTCAATTATTTTTTGATATTGTCGAGAAAATCCTACTTTTCCCTTATATTTTTAGAGAAGTTGAAGACTAGGATGAGAGTTTGTTGGTAGAATAATGGCCCTTTTTGTGCCTCATTTATATGCTTTTGAAGAGTGGATTTGATTTGTTAACAAGTACTACTTTTGAGAGATCCTGTGAGGAGGTAGTGATAAACTCCTTGCTTAAACCTAAAACTATAGTTGTTTTATTTTTCTAGGGCGTTGAACCCATATTGCTATGAAACCTCCCTCATGGAAGGATTCATAACCACACTTTGTTTCACTCCTATGATCGTAACTAGTATGTTTTGTCTTCTCTCAGTTTTCTTTTTGATGGAGGGATTAGTATTAGATTTCAATCACGTAATCCATAGGATTACATGATTGAAATCTCAATACTCTTGACCTTTTTTTTCCTAACCCATAAGGTCTTTCCTAGATTAATGAGATATTGTTCTTCTAGTATTTTTTGGCATCCTCGTTGGCTGGTGTTAACCTCTTTCTCATGTGAAAAATTTTGGATTAGTGGGTTGTGCTTTAATGTATTCTTGAATTGGAACATTCCTTTCATGATATTGTTAAATGTTAGCTTACTATTGCAATGGGTAGTCTTAACATGCTCAGTTCTCGGCTGACTCGTTATGCTTGTGTAGATGGCTTGTGTGTATTGATAAAGGAAATATTCATGAAGGTTTCATCAGGCCTTGTATGAAAGTAAAATGTGTGTAATTCTTGCAATGGTGCTTGTAATGGAGTTTGGAAGGCCTCTTTCCTTGGATTGTTCGGTAATTGTGCATTAAAGTTGTCTTGTTCTTTTGTAGTTAAACTTGTAATTATCTTTGTCAGAAATAATTTATAATACTCACCTTGTTACGAGTATTCTTTGAGTACTATAATGGGAACAACTTCTTACCTCCTTGTTCTCAGAAAAAGTTCTATTGATTCTTTAGATTCCTTATTATGTGTGCCATATGAATATAGATATTATAACCGTGTTTAATTCACATGTTTAGCTATGGTAGTTTACTCGAGTTATAAAACTTTCATGTATTAATAACCCTCCATGGTATTGGCATCCATGAATTCAGTGTGATATTTTAATGGGTTGGAAATCCTGTTTTAAAGTTAATAAAAAAATAAAACAAAATGATTTCATAGATAAACTAATTTAGAAAATAACAATTAAATTGGGTTTTTGTCGAGAGATTTAAGAATCTTAATTTTGGAAAGAAAGGATTTTTCTACCAGTACATTGGAATCTACCCTCGTTAACCTTAACTATGATTAAACTTTATTATCTTTTTTTTGAAACCTTAAGTCTTCTTCTTCTTCTTTTTGGGAACCCCATGTGTACCCATTTTCAAACTTAATGAATATGTTTTGAAGCTTTTACCCAAAATCCGGTTTAATTCTTAAATTTATTTGAAAGACCGGTTATTAAATAAGAGATCTTAATGAAATGAATTGACCTTCTCTCTATAACCGTGTCTATACTATTTTGTAACCCCTTCTCAAGTTATGATAAACATTTTAATCCTTGAACAAAGAAGATTACAACCTAAATGATACTCCTCTTCTTTTGAGATTATGTTGCCCCCTTGTTTTGTAAATGAGATAAACAAGTAATTGTCATATTAGAGATGACCTTAATCTAGTCACTCACTAGTATAAAATAAAATAAATCTAGCCCTATAAGAAGAATTGTAAGAATCATAACATGAACCTTCTAGAACCCAAGCTCAGGTCTTGAAAGACTGTTAGTGAATCAATAACATTAAGAGGATTTTCATAGTGGGATTTCCTTGAGTTGTAACTATATATTTTGGTTGGTATGTTGTGGAGTCTTGTCAAGGAGAAGAGTAAATTGTCCTTGATGGGTGTGAACATTTACGTGTTGCCTTTGTGGTCATTCTTGTATCAAGTTGTTCACAGAGTTAGTTGTAACCTTGGTGATGGAATGTTGTGTTGTGCTATGTGTCTAGCAAGTAAAAAAAATCCTATGATTTTTTTTCTATGTAGTCTTGTGTGTCAGATTTAGTAGGTGTTACACTGGTGCACTTTCTCTACAAGCATACCTGAGATTACTGAAAGTACAAAAATAATATGCATCTATTGTCATCCAGATAAAAGTTCAAGTACATTAATTACAATCAGGCCAAAGGATAAAGGGTGGAAATTCAAATGAAAAAGAATTGCTCATACATTCTCAGTGAAGAGAAGCAACCCATTTCTAAATATTGGAAAATTCCAAGGTTTTCAAGAGTTAAACATTGTAAACAAAAATAGTCCTTCGTATCTCAACAATCATTTCTTACATAAAAGAATATGTTTCAGTATTATGATAAAATTGTAACAGTCAAGTACAAATTAATTGAACAGTGCAGATCAATGAATTTCAAGGAACAATTTCAATACATAAAATATTGGGAGACAGAAAAGAAAAACAAAGTTGATAATTGTAGATTGACAAGGAGAGAATCTGAAATAATCAAGCTTGTAGCTAAATTATTTTTTCAATTGCAATTTCAATATACAACTCATAAGAAGAACCAAAAAACATGAAAACATTTCTAGCAAAATCAAGTAAGGCAGCAAACAACCCAGTTCAAGGCTACGAGTGTGGAGTAAATCAAGGAAATTTCTCATACATCTTAATAGTTATAATTTTGAAAAGAGTATAGTATTTAGAGAGAATGCAAAGGTGTCCAACTATCAAGTGGTCAATGGAATAAGCATGAAGAAACAAAAAATCCATTAAAAAAAATACCCACTTCAATGACAACATAGTGAGCTCTCAAGTAAATGGCCAAAAGGAAAACTAAGTGTAAGTTCAAATCAAATACTCCATCGGCAACACTTCGAGATTCCTATAATTACCCACATAGAGGCATTATCATTTCATGGCGAGCTCGAAAAGGAAAGCCTAGTTCGTGATCCAAATCAGACAGTGATAACAACCCAAAAAATGGACTTATAAGCCATGAAATCCACTTCGTCTAAGCTTGAACATATAAAATAACACAGAACCGAGGTTTAAGGGAGAACAAAAAAGTAGCAGAGAACAAAAACAACCATATTCGCAATCAATTGGCGATCTATTATAAAGAAGCTCAAGAAAATCATTAATGGAGATATTGCAAATAAAGAGGAGTCCAAGAAACAATTACAGTGTTTTAAAAACAAGTAATTCACTTTCAAAACAATGACCAAGAGAGTCCAAACACATGCATGAACGAGAGCTTCAAACTACCAATTTACAGAGGAAATGAAACAAATAATCGAGCTCCTAGATCAATAATGGTAGCCTCATAACTGCACAGAGCTCAGATCAGATTGAAATCCATGCAAATACGTGCATTCAGATGGTAGAACTAGGATCAAGAAAGCTTTAACAATGGCCATGAATGAAAATTTTCCATGGCTTCACCCTGAAAATGGAAATACAAATGAATTGATTGATCATGGTCAATATGTATTGTACTCACATAAATAAACACCACAATACCTAACTCAAATCAAGCTTACAAATCAACGTATTGGGATCAACCTACACACAAAATATTTGCATACAACCACATAGACCAAATGGAAGCTGAGCTCGAGGACTTACACAGGCCATTGGAGATAGTTCACGGTGCGTAGAGAAAGTTTTTTAAAAAACACGGTAACAGATTATGCAAATTTCAAGTGTTTTAAGGTATGGAGGGATGAGCCCCAGAAGACTTATGTAATTATACACAAACTAAAGCACAATTTTTTTAGGCTCATCAACATCTTTATATAATAGTGAAGAGAAAAGATAGAGGAAATCACTTACTTAGATAAAATGATGAGATTATAGCCAAGAATAATCCATGCTTGCTTGTTATCGAGCAAAATGTCAAGTTCAGAATGCATGACCAAGCTAAAAGGAAACATTCATGGTGGATATTTCAGTGGAATACTCAAGAAAATGAAAAGCCAAGCTCCTCAGGAAAAATGGTGACCTCTGCAGTGAAGAATTTTTTTATGCAAGCCACCATAGAAATATCATTCATTCAGAGTCTTTCCAACAGGCTAGCCAATGTCACAGAACCATTAGAGGTAAACAAATACAGATTTTTGAGCTCCATAAAATCCAACAATGGTGGCCAATAGAGTGAAATCCATTGAGCTAAATAGAAAATGGAGGTCTACAAAAAATTTCCAGGGCTTCGCCCATATTTTTCTTACTCGACATCTGTAAAATGATCAACTCAACATATTTTATCTTGGTTACCCTAAGTGTTCAGGACATCAATGGCTAAGGATAAAAAATCCTATCGAATGGTGCAAGATTAAGTCATGCTCAAGATCAATGATCAAAACATTAATCACTGCCAAGCACAACTCCAATCAACAGTGAGATCAATTAGGGTTTGGAAGATCAATGACTAAAATTTTTCCCACATTCCAACTCAAGTAAGGAAAATCAACGGTAGTAACTCAGAGATAAATGGCTGAGATCAATGCACGCATATTCTAGTGACCCCAATAAATTACAAGAGGATCGATGGCTCACAGAAACCAAAAATTAGAGGATCAATGGATGAGAGGTCTTAAGCCCTTAAAACAAGAGTTGATACACTTTAAATATATCACAGGCCATCACATGCTCCCACGTAAGATCAATGATGACGGGGTATCCTTGAGAAATAAACAGTCATGGCAATATCATAGTGGCAAATGTATTAAATGCAAAGTGCCAGCATGGAGGGTGAAGGGGTGAGTCATCGTCACAAGGGGGCCAGCCCATATCCATTAAAAATCATTGCCAATTGACTTTGAAAAGTCTAAACCATATTCTATGTCCCAATAAGTCAAAAGTGGCTAACAAAATATAAAATTCAATGATAACCAAAAAGTGGTGGAGCACTATAGTATGACCATATGTTATGTAAATATGGTCAAATTTCCAATCAAACCAAGTGAAGCCCGTAATCCTGGTGACCTACTATAGTCTATGTCACAAATAAATCAAAGGTGGCCGAATATGGTATGGTAACTCTTTACAAAGTGACCCCAAGTGTATCTAAAACCATGGTGACATGCTAAGTCCACAAGAGTGGCCAAACCCAACGAAGACAGGTGCTCACAACTACCGGTGGTCCCCACTGATGTAATGATTTGAACATAACTTGGAATGCAATTTTTCATATGATCACAAGGAGATGGACAAGGGGTCAACATCAGAATGCAAGTAACCTTTTGAACACTTGATTACCTTATTTTTCAAAAATAAGAGTTGATTATGATTTTACATGTGCTCCCAGTGGTCCCCACAATGAAGTGGATAATTTTTCTAAGTATTGAAGATAAAAAGTATTCATTTTATTCCATAGGAGTATTTCTACATACCTTCACAAAAGGACATAAAATACAAGAAGACAAATTTGCATGCACTAGGAAGGAGACTTGCTCATCAAGAAAAATTTATTATTAGGAAATTATTTCACCCATACTTTTCTTAAAAATAGCATAGTCAACTATAGTTTGACTGATATGTAACCCAAGGCTATTAATGTCATTTTGTATTAACTTCCTTATTTTGATTCGTTTATTTATTAAAAGATAAAGGATAAAAAAATAGGATGCATGGGCGAGTACCATTTCATTTTTTTTTTAGAAGGGTGGGGGGATCATTTTCGCTATATATTGTGTGCCTTGGAAAAGCACAAAGGAGGAATTTTAGATACATGAGTGCTGAAGCAAATTTTGCAAGTTTTTCCCTTTGAATGAGATGTATTTTCTGCCTTTCTAATTATTTACAGTCTTGTGTATGATCCATTAATCTTGTGAATGTTTAATTCCCTGATTAATCATCTTACCCTATTGCAAAATTTTGTAATTTCTGCATGATATTAATGTGTATGTTTAACTTAGCAATATTGTTATGATACTTTCCCTCAATACATCAAAATGTTTTGCCCTAATATTCTACAGAAAACTATTGGCTTGTGCATACAAGAATTCATTCTCATATCCATTGTGCATGTACTCAATCAAAGACCTCATATAAGTTTGTTGTATCGCCTCATTTTTCAATCCATTTATAGTAATATTTTTCCCTCATACCCCAGAAAATTAGTTTAGGATACATCAATAAGGAACCGACCTTTATAGTAATCTTTTTCCCAGGAGTCAGCAGGTACCACCAGAAAATTAGTTTAGGATGTTCTCCATTGTACATCAATAAGGAATCGATGTTCCTTGATCTTGCAGAGATCTCACTTCATAAATCAGTCCATATACCCTCGGATTGCAAGACCTAAGGTGTTTCCATTGTATCTGGAATGCTGCTAGAACACCTTCATCCATATCTCTATAGGGTGCATCTTTCGAGAGATAAGCATGGGATAAGTTGATCACATTTTATGAGGCCAAAAACAAGAATTTCATATTGAATAAGCATAGTCAGTTACACACACTGAAGTTCAAGGAGAATGAGAAAATTGAAGCTTTCTTGAGAAGAGTTTTAGACGTAGAGTTGAGAGTGAGCACAGACAGAACGTGGATAGGGATGCTTCACTTTTATCCCCAGGATTAGCGGTCATAGATGAATCTCTCATTTATATTGTTAAAACTGAGAGCTCTCCCTTCTTCCTACCACATTTTTGATTAATAACACTATACTTGTCAAATACGATAGTCAAACTGTCACTTGTCAATGCAGTTATTTCCACGCAGGAGGGGAAGCGGTGAAAAACTGGTAAACCTACTGCAGCAAGAGGAAGGTATGCATAATAAGGATGATTAAGAGGAGTAGGTACTTTCTTCACATAAAAAATGGAAAGGAAAAGGTGAAGGAAAACCTAATACCTTACACACACTGAAGTTCAAGGAGAATGAGAAAATTGAAGCTTTCTGAGAAGAGTTTTAAGTTGAGTGCTTCACTTCCCAACGTCAGAATCAGTATCAACATCAAGGGGAAAAACAAAAGAAGAAGCAATGTCCAATAAAAAATGTAAAAGAGGAAAAAACAAAAGAGTTGAAATATTGTTGGTATAATACATACAAGAAAGTTTCATCAAGTAGTTATGGACCTCAACACCAAAGATATAACAAGGGACATACAAACTACAATCCAAGGCAGAAAAAGGGGAATTGGAAAAGAAGACCCTATCAACAAGGAAATATTACTGAGAAAGAAGAAAATTCAAATAAAAAAGACTTCTTATACACTGATCGATCAAGTGAACCCTCCACATCATTTATTGATTTCTAGTATGTTGATTTAGGAGCTAGTCGACACATGACCGACCACAGAGACTGGTTTACTTTAATGAGGGACACGCCTTCAAAAAACCATGTTTTGATGGGTGATGATTCTTCATATACAATTTAGGGGATTGCAGACATTTCTCTACCCCTTGGTTCACACAACTGTAGACTATTAGATGTCTTATATGTCCCTAAGTTGACTAAAAATCTTCTTTTAGTAAGTCAAATCCTAGATCACAACTTAAAAATTGACTTTGATAGTCATTCTAGCAAGAAAATGTTTTTAATTCGAGATAAATCACAAGGCTCGAAATGTAGCTACAAAAGCCTCTAATGATTAAAGTGATGATGGTGATAATTGTGATGATCTGATAGAACTTTGACCCACGAGAACAGTTCAACATATTCCCAAAGGGTGTACTAGCATGTTACAAGATGCAAGAATGGATGCTCCACCGGATACATCCACCCCTGGACCACAGACTCACAGTAAAGCAAGAGAAGAAGTTAAATTTTCTTTGATGAGTAGAGTTAGCGAGTCTGATGAGCCATCTATGGTCCAGGAAGCCCTATAGTCAAAATCTTGGAAAGATGCCATGGACTTTTAATATTAGTCACTAATGAAAAACAACAATTGGTAGCTTGTCGATCTTCCACCAGGGAAGAAACCCATTAGATGTAGATGGATATTAAAAACAAATTATAAAGCAGATGGGATAGTGGACAAGTACAAAGCGAGACTAGTATCAAAGCGGTATGCACAAAAAGAAGGCGTTGACTACGAGGAGACATTTTCTCCCAAAACTAAGATCAAGACGGTCAGGATCATCTTTGCTCTAGCTGCACAACTTGGTTTGAAAGTCCATAAGATGGATGTAAAAATTTCCTTCCTTAAAAGAGATTTACAAGAAGAAGTCTACATGACTCATTCTACGGGATATGTTGTATCTGGTCAAAAAGCAAAGGTATAGAGACTCAGGAAATCTCTGTATGGCCTTAAATAGGTGCCTCAAGCATGGTACATCAAAATTGATGAGCATATTATACAACATGGATTTGATAGAAATCCATATGATCCTAATATTTACATCAAAAAGTAAGGAGGGAAGATTGTTATTGTCATTTTCTATGTCAACGATCTAGTCATCACTGGTAGCTCAGTGAGAATGATCGATGCAACAAAGAAATATCTTAATCAATCATTCAACATGACAGATCTCGGGCTAATTCACTATTGTCTTCGATTGGAACATGTATGGAAGAAAGAGAATCACATTTTTGTTTCTCAAATGAAATATACGAAGACAACGTTCGAGAAATTTAGGATGATGGATTGCAAACTAATTGCTACACCTATGGAGAATAGATTGTAGTTATGTCATTCAGATCCATCTCCTGAGGCAAATTCCACTCTCTATCGGCAGTTTATTGGGAGTCTCACTTACCTAACCTACACTAGACCAGATATCAGCTTTACACTAAGCTATCTATCCAGGTTCACGTAGGAACCCAAAAATTTTCATTGGAAGGTAGCAATGCGCATTTTAATATATCTCACAGGATCAGTGGATCTTAGTCTAGAATACAATAAGAATGACAACTTCTTCTTGTCAACATATTCATATTCTGATCATGCAGGCAACATTGATGACAAAAAATACACTTCAGGGTTTGTATTCTTAATGGGATCTGGACCAATATCATGGGGAATCAAGAAACAACACTTTATTTCTCATTCATCCACATAAGCCGAGTATCGTTTTGTAGGAGAAGCTGTCTGTGAAGCGATATGGCTACGTCGCATACTTGAAGGACTTCAAATACCACAGGACAAACTGACCACCATGTATGTTGACAATGAAGGTGTTCTCAAACTTGTTTATAATCCATTTTTTCAGGAAAAAATAAAACAAACTGAGGGACACGTACATTTCATACACGAGCATGTCTTCAAGCAAAATATACAGCTTCAGTTTTGTCCAACTGCTGAACAACAAGTATATATCTTCACAAATTCACTTGCACGTGACAAGTTTGAGTTGTTCAAAGAGTTCCTCTCATCCCTTGAGTAATTGCAATATTAAAGGGGGGATTGTTAGGTTAATTTATGCATCATATTACCTTAAGTATTTAATTATTTAATAAGGTAATTAGTTTATATATTGCTATATAGTTTTATAAAAAAAAATTCATTTTATATCCTATTGTTTATTTGTTGCAATATTTTTGCAACAATACTTGTTTGTATTTGTTTATTGCTTCTCGGATGTATTTAGGAAGCTATTATGATTTCGGTTGTACCTGTGCAACCTTGTATTTGTCTGCACATGGTTGTACAATTCCTATAAGAATTACAGCACTCCATTGTAATGGTTGGTTGATTTGATGTTAATAAAGTTTATCAAGCTTCCGCCCCTGTTTCTCAAATTACAATATATAGAATTCTATTAAATATTTAAAACCTACATTCCAATTTCTCGGAATCTGTTGATAGCTAGATTCGTTAAACATAAATAAATTTTTTTATAAATTACATATAAAATGTAATTTTCTAACACTTTAACAAACTAGTGACTCCATATAGACATAATTAAATAATTAGTTTAATTTTGTGTTGAGCTTATTATTTTGTAGTGTAGAACATCATTTACAAATTCATAATTATATATACTTGGTGAGATAGAGACATTCTATCTATGTCAAATATTCAATTTTAGTTTAGTAGATATTTGATCCTAGAATTGTTGGTTTGGAACTATGTAAGCTCTCCACTAAATATCTAATCCAATTAATATATAAAACCTATATTCTATCATTACAATTAGCCAGATTAATCTAAGATATAAATATAAGCATTATAAATTCCATACATGTAAACGTAGCCTTCCGACAATTACAACACTCGCGTATATATGGGTACGAGAGCATTATTATGGAATTAGTGATTATGTAGACTGGGACAGAAGGGGACAATCTTGTCTGAGGTACAGATTGTTTGGCTCCTCGAACTCCGAAGGGTGAAAGAAGTCGCTGACAGATGATGTATATCAAATTATCAATTACCTGTTTCCAATTTTATTTAAACATGGACCACAGCTTATCTCCACTTTAATATTGAAATATTCGGGCAACGAGAAGGTAACTGGAAAGCGAGATATATAAAGGCCCACGGAAAAATGTCAAGAAATGATAGCTCATGAAAGAAGGTAAGTGGTAAGCGGTAAGTGGTAACAATCATTTTTATTCAACTGCAAATGTGCGCATCCCAAGGCCGTATGCATTTAAATTATAGTAATAAGCCAATTTTTAATAGTAAACGTATCTGATCGTCAGCTAATGTGTATGGAAGTAATCAGTTTGCTATGGCTTTCTGTGGGAATTGTGGCCGTAACTGTTTTAGAAAACAGAAGATTGTTCTTTTACAGGAGATATGGTATATTGTGGAGCTTTTGAAGGAGATATGAAACCGTCAAATATGAACACCGTACTACATTGCTCTCTGTTAACAGTAAGTTTACACGTCTTTGTTTATCGAGATATTTTAATTTGGTTCGTTTAATTTCATCGTTGACACCCTATACAAGATTTAATTGTTTTTGCATGTCATATAGAACATTTTATTTAGTTGGTCGATTTCTGTAATAAACTAAACTTAGTTCAAGGAAATTTGCATTGGAGATGACTTTTCAGATTTCGAAATCTTGTAAAATTAGAGCATCATAAATACGCCAATGGTAGGGCAATATTCGTAGAGAAAGATAGAGATGGATATATCTCTTTCTATAGTTAGCTTTCACTATGTTAAATTTATTGCATTATCTTCATCTACACAATGCTTCACGTTCTCATTGCTGGCTGGAAGAAGTTCGTATTTCTCCTTCAACGGTTTCCAAGAATTTAGTTTTGGATGCCGTTGAAGAGGTAAAAAAACCACTATTTTTTCTGACAATGGCATTCATTTCCTGCAACTGTTTAGTGAATCCTCGTATCGATTTCTTGTTTTTAATATAAATTTAAGTTGGATATTTTTGCATTTTCTTACAAGTGATTTTCTTAATATATGTTGGATCTATTCTTTGTGTAAAGCAAATCTTAAACAAAATATTAAATAGGTATTTGGTAAGTGTTCTGTAAGCGAAGGGGATATTCCATATCTCATCAACACGGATTCTCCTTGTTCTCAAATCTACAAGTGATGAATAAACAATTCAACTTTGCATACAAATTATATTTTCAAATTGCAAAACACACATAGCATAGACAAAGTCATGAATAAACTGTAAGCATACAAGAACATAAGATATACCGTAGAAAAACCCAATTGGCCTTTGAAACTTTGCTGATTAATGAATACAACATGGAGACATGTTATCTGTGGCATTTCCGACCCTTTGTCCTACACAAGATGTGAAATGGATGCAACCAAGGATTAAACAATTGCCCATTTGCATGATTATGCGAAGCATTTGATAAGGTATCATGACAATCGGTAGTGAAGGTACCGTATAATTTCATTATTGTGAAAAAAGTATACTAGTTCGGCATTCACTACAACAAACAAGCTCTTTTTACCACAATTATTCTATAAAATTTCAACAATTTAAGAAAATTGTAAAAAATTTGTAGCATCTCTATAATAATTTAATATTTTATTTCGTAGGTTGTGTAGATGTTCCACAATTTTAATATGCTTAGAAAAACTTGTAGAAAACCCACATTTCTAAATATTCATTATAGAAAATCTACAATTATTAAATTTTTTAGATATGTAATTTAAATTATATCTACTACATTTATATTATTTTTGAAATATTTTTTAAAAATTAAAAGAAATTACAATAGCATCCTCAGATGCCACATTAAAAAGTGCCTGAATGCTACATAATTGTTTTTTGTGGAAATGCCACATAACTAATTGTTTACACTTTTAGTACATTTTAATATTACAAAAATTGAATTATTATATTATATAAATACAACATTACACAAAATACATATTTACTCTTTATTAAAATCCTTAAGTGTTGTATCATTACAACTTTTTATGTGATGAGCTATCATTTTCACCAATTCAACTATGTTAAAATTAATATAAATTGTGTGGATGTTCCACAATTTAATTACAATTTTTAAAGGAAATCTATATGTTTTAGAAAAATATAAAATATAGTAATAACTATCATATATATATATTATTTTATTTTCAATGGATTCCGACATTCTGACATGTATTGTATCCACAATATATTAAAAGGTTTTTTGATATTTTTTCCTTCCCATGTCTATCATTGAGGGTGAGTGCTTCAATCTGGCTCATCGAGATGGAGATATTTAGATGCTCTCATTAGGACATGGAAAAATTCTACAACTCATCTAGGCTCAATTTTATACCAAAAAAAAGAAAAAAGAAAAATGTCTGAAACTTAAATTTAATTATTTATATTTAAATTTGTAAAAACATTGAAATAATTATATAACATAGTTCTAATATAAATTTAATTGCACGCATGTACACACACACATAATAAATTTTCCTATTATAAATTTTAATGAATATCCATTAGATTCATCACATTTATCAATAATTTTACAAAAGTAAATAAATAATAAAATATATTGAATAGTAAAAACAATAAAGCTTTATTTGAAAATATTAAATTTTATATTGTAGATTTAAACCATGTTATTAGAGTATGCATCCAAAAATTTATATTTAATTGAACATTTGGCAAGATGGATATTAGCCGTTTAATTACATAGAATAAAATTTGCTTCAAATGCGATAAGATTGGTTTGTTGTGATCCACTAATCCCTAACAATATTACTAAAGATATTAGAAGGCTCTTAAATTTCAGAATTCATGAAGCCTTTAAAGATTGGTTTGTTGTGATACAGCATTTTATTTGGCGATGATAGGATTTTATTAATTAATAGATACATGTTTCTTGTTCCATTGCAACATGCAAATATTGAAGAGGCCATTCACTGAAAATTAGTTTCCATTGCTTCAAGTCTTCATTAGCATTGTTTTGATGCAGAAATATATAGGTTCATTGCGGAGGCTCTTCGTTTCAAAAGATGGTGTGGTTTTCAGGGAAATACAATTTCTAAGAATTATTTAATCAAGTGCAAGTCCATGAAAATGAGTTGTACTATCATAGGTCTAATCAATATGACTAAATATGGTTCATTATAAATAACAAGAGCAATCTGCAACAATTTCAATTGCCACAAATGCTAATGGTCCAACATCTTAAAATATTCGAATCCACATCTCTAATAACCTACATGCTAATTAATAAATTATTATTCGAGTCAGGGTTAATTTGATGCCAACAGTTTGGAAATCCATGCTACATAATAAAGTGTTAGTCAAATGTGGTTGTAAGCATAATATCAAAGCATATTAAAAATAAATATTCTATAGTGTTTCAAATATTTTTATTCGTTTTCTCTAGCTATGAACTCCAAAAGAAAATAGATCTCCTTCTTTGTTATTGAATAATGAATTACAATGTTTCCTAAATAGGAAAACAACTCCCAACTCGAGTTGCCAAGTAAACTCTAACTAACTCTGACTAAATCTACTCTAGGTGGCAGAAATTACTATTTTTAGCAGTTTACTAGAACCTGCTATTCTTAGTAAGTTCGCATGCTTATTCCTACGGGCACAGAAATTTCCACACATCTTCTACATCCCTAAATTAGAGGAATTTCCAACTTTCTAACTCATAATGCAATTAATAGACTAAAATTAACTAATGCTCAAAAATAGGAAAAAACTGAACTATAACTTAAATCCTAATTTTCAGCCTCAAGATGGCGGATTTAGGGCCCAAAAATGTGTCGAAAACTTGCCCCAACTAGTAGGGCAGGTTGCTGCTGCGTTCATCTCATCGAAACATGTGGTTTCAAAAAAAAAAATGGACTCAAACGGACACCCGGAGCTCAAGTTATGACCTTGTCAAGTTCCTGCTAATTCTGGCGCATCATTCTCCCCTGCTTGAAAAAAATGCAGCTCCTGCAAGTTGTCTTCTTCAAACTACTTCCATTTATCTACATCCAACTTCTTAATCTCCCACTCTGTGACCCAAGTATTATCCTCTTGTTCCTCTTGTTCCAGTCCTTTCCAATGTACCAAATATTTGTTGTATTTCCCATGTCGTGTGTCCATTGTTTTCTTATCTAGAATCTGATCCACTTCTTCTTTCTTCTTCACCGGAACCTGCTGCCTCCAATCTACTACTTCATCAATAACATCCCCTTCTACACCATCCCCATGAAAAGAATACAAATCTGAAACATTAAACACTGGAGAAATATCAAAATTCCCTGGCAATTCTACCTCATAAGCATTATCGTTTATTTTTTTCACGATTTTGCAGGGACCAATCTTCTTGTACTTCAGCTTGTTATGGAGGTTCCTCTTGGAAACCTTTCCTTCCAGATATACCATAACCAACTCACCAACTTGTAAATACCTTTCTCTATCTGTGCACATCTGCTATTTCCTTATACTTATCATTACTATTCTGCAGCTTCTTCCGCACTTCTTCCTGCAATTGTTGTATATGTTCAGCAAATGCTTCTGCATCATCACTGACTCTGCCATCAACTGGTAGTTGTACCAAATCTAACACCCCATTTGGATTACTCCCATACACAATTGAAAATGGAGACTTTCCTGTGGATCTATTTATGGAACTGTTATATGCAAACTCAGCTTGTGGTAATGCTAAGTCCCATTGTTTCGGCTTTTCCCCAACGATGCACCTTAACAGGTTTCCCAAACTCCATTTTACCACCTCTATTTTCCCATCAGTCTGAGGATGATAGGCACTATTGAACTATAGTTGAGTTCCAAATTTCTTCCATAAAGTCCGCCAGAAGTGACTTAAGAACCTTGTGTCCCTATCTGAAGTAATGGTTTTTGGAACACCATGCAAACAAACAACTTCTCTGAAAAACAAATCTGCTACGCCTGTTGCATCACTTGTTTTCTTGCAGGAAATAAAATGAACCATCTTAGAAAACCTATCAACAACCACAAAAATTGAGTCATTACCTCGTTGTGTTTTTGGTAATCCCAAAACAAAATCCATACTCAGATCTATCCATGACCCTTTAGGAACAGGCAATGGCATATACAACCCTGTATTCTGTGCATGGCCTTTCGAGACTTGGAAAATTTGACATCTCTCCACATATCTTACCACATCTCTTTTCAGCTTTGGCCAATAGTATTTCTCTGCTACCAAGGCTATCATCTTATCTTTACCAAAATGCCCAGCCAATCCTCCACTATGCAACTCTTTCACTATATTCTCTCTCATAGACCCAACTGGAATACATAGTTGGCGTCCCTTGAATAGGTAGCCATCCTGTAAAATGTACTCATCCAGGACATCTCCTGCATTGTCTGACAATGGACTAATTAACCTTTCAACAATATCCTTGAAATCAGAATCAGAAGAATACAAACCCTTTATTGCTTCAAAACCCACCACCTCATTTTCCATAATGGTAAACAAAGTCACACGCCTACTCAATGCATCTGCAACTTGATTCTGTTTTCCAGATTTATGTTTTAGAGAAAAAGTATAACCCTGCAAAAATGATACCCACTTTGCATGCCTACTATTCAACTTCTTTTGGGTATTCACATACTTCAGGGCTATGTGGTCTGTAAATAACACAAACTCCTTAGGCACTAAGTAATGCCTCCAATGCCTTAATGCTTGTACAATTGCATAAAATTCCACATCATAAGTAGAGTAGTTCTTTCTTACCTCATTCAGTTTCTCACTAAAGAAAGCTACTGGCTTTCCACCTTGACTTAGAACAACACCAATACCCACATGTGAGGCATCACAATCAACCTCAAACACTTTATCAAAATCTGGTAGTGCCAAAATGGGTGCCTCTGTCACCTTCTTCTTCAAGAACTGAAAACTATCCTCAGCTGCCTTTGTCCACAAAAACTCCCTTCCTTTTGTGCAATCTGTTATAGGTGCTACAATACTGCTGAAATTTTTAATAAATTTTCTATAAAATGTTGCTAGACCATGAAAGCTTCTTACCTCTATTATACTCCATGGAGTAGGCCATTCAATAATTTCCTTTATCTTTTCTGAGTCCATCTGTACCCCATCTGCTGAAATAATAAAGCCCAAGAATACCAAACTCTCTTGCATAAATGTGCACTTCTTCATATTTGCATAGAGTTTCTCTTTCCTTAACACTTCAAATACACCCTTAGATGCCTCAAATGTTCTTCTTTAGTTTTACTAAAGATCAAGATATCATCAAAATAAACCACAACAAACTTACCATTATACTCCCGTAGCATGGTGTTCATCAATCTCATAAAAGTACTAGGTGCATTGGATAACCCGAATGGCATCACCAACCACTCATATAATCCATTTCCCATCTTGAATGTTGTTTTCCACTCATCTCCTTCTCTGATCCGAATCTGATGATAACCACTTCGAAGATCAATCTTGGTGAAATACCTAGATCCAGCAAGCACATCCATCATATCATCAAGGTGAGGTATTGGGAACCTATACTTGATTGTAATTTTATTGATTTCTCTGCTATCCATGCACATTCTCCATGTTCCATCCTTCTTTGGTGTTAATAAAGTTGGTGTTGCACATGGACTCATGCTCTCCCTTACGACCCCCTTTCGCATGAGCTCTGCCACTTGCCTATTCAACTCTGCATGCAATGTTGGGCTCATCCTATAAGCCACTTGATTTGGGAGTGAAGACCCTAGAATCAAATCAATATGGTGTTGAATATCTCTTTTGGGTGGTAATCCATCTGGTAGCTCATCAGGAATAACATCAAAAAATTCTTCTATTAATTTTGTTGTTTCTACTGGTATTTGTGCACTTGCAAGTTCATCCTTATTTACCAATAGGGCATAACAAAAACCAGTTGCCTTTGCCTCCTTCACAAATTCCTTTACAGAAAGCATATTTTCAGCCTTCCCCTCTTCCTTAAGAGGTAGAAAAACTATTTTTGTGCCATCCTTCCAGAAAGTATAAGTATTCTTTCCCCCATCATGAATAACTTTTCTATCAAATTGCCATGGTCTTCCTAGCAGCATATGACATGCATCCATAGGAATAACATCACACCAAATCTCATCCTTATAACTGTTCCCAATAGAAAAATTTTATTAAACATCTCTTATCAACATAGTAACTTCATTACCCTTCTTAAACCATGCAATACTTGATAAGGGTTAGGATTCTTCTCACAATGCAGACCCAATTTATCTCAACCATCTCATTTGAAACCATGTTCTCATAACTACCACCATCAATAATAACATTATTACAAGCTAACTACCTTTCCTCCTAAATTGAAGTGCATCTTGTTCTGAAAATATTTGGAGAGAGCCATGCATCCCCCTTGAAAGCCTACCAAAAGCCTTTCTTGGAGAAATCATCTCCTGTTGATCATCAAGTTTCTCCAAATGTGTGTATCTAGGGGAATTTCTAGGTCTTGTTCATGGTTCTACTTGTTCAACTTTCAACAAGATTTAATCCCTTGGAGACATAATCATTTTTTCATGTGTATCAAGGTTTATGAGATCTTCAAGAAGAATGCAAAAAAACACCCTCCCATCTCAAAAGAAGATACATCAGAAACTTCTTTTTATTGCTTCATGGCATGCAAGTTCAGTCCCTCTTTAGAAAAAATGGATCACCATGCAAGGAAATCCCACAACATTTTCAAAGATTTGCAACACATTGGAAGTCATCAAAGAAATTTTGCAGAGTTTGTACTGAAAACTGAGAAATCCCTTACAATGAGCCCAATCACTCCAATTTATCAAAAATGGAAGTAAGAGATTCCTTGCAAAATGATTCACAGAATCTGTCCTCCAAACCACCAGGCCGCCAAGCAATAATCCTCATTAGAATAGCTAATTGAATGACTGTCATTTTACAAATAGTCCTAAGAATGACTGAGCAGTGAAAGAATGATGACCAAGGTTTTTTGGTTCCAACTACCAAATAAAACATTGTTAGTGAACCCTCCTGCCACGTTTTCCATTAAAATCATGACAATAGGGGTCTCTAATCTTTCTGTCCTGTCTTGAATGCTGATGCATTGTTTCGGGCTTATAAACCATGATTCCAAGGTACCAATGTTGTGTGATTCTTTGGAAATGCAAAAGTTATGGCCTTCTGAGTGTAAAACTAGCCTGAAAGCGTTTTCTGTCATTTGACGGGACATGAGCATTAATTGACTGAAGGGAATATGACAAATTCAATGTTAAATATATCTTACCCTGATTAAAAAAAAGAAATGGATAAATAAAAATTCCATGGATAGATGCATGTTGAAATTGCCACAAAAGTACTTTTGACATTGAATGCCGAATGCGGCACGAAGGCACTCAAGGATCAAATGGAAGTCCAACGTTTGACTTTTGTTTTCCCGGCACATAACTTCAGGCGAAACTGATTGACTCCTTCCTTTTGCTCCGAATTTCATGAAAATTGGATTTCTCAAACCTTGGCATCAACTCCCGACGCCATAATGGGCTCCAATCCTTGTTCCTTTGGGGTGAAATCACATTAGATGCATTCTCCTTTTCAACTTGAATTGCTATCCACGTCAAATCAATCCTTTTGTCCCAAATACTTAGACTCAAATAGGAATCTCATTTTCTGGGAAATTGCACAAAATTGATTGTAATTTTATTGAATTGCTCTGCGGCCCAATGCACATTTGTCCATGTTCCATTCTTCTTTGGTGAATAAAGTTGGTTTGACATGGAAAATCATTTCTCCAATTACGAAATTGGTTTCACAACATGTTCTTATTTGCCTATTCCAAAACAATGTAATGACTCATCCTATCCCTTGTTGCTTGATTTGGGACTTGTAACCTGGGGATCCCAACAATATGGTGCCTTTATATCATTTTGGGTTTAATCCGAAATCATCTTACAATTTTGGTTGGTTTTGAGCTTACAGGTTCACGGTAGGACAGTTTTGCCCAGAAATCCTTCCAAATTATGCTCCTTCAACTTTGTCTTCAATTTTTTCCATTAGTGCAATCAATTGGACTGTTGGGATTTCCTCTTCACAAATTCCTTTGCAGAGAGCATGTCCCCTTCCCCTCTTCTTTAAGAGGTAGCAAAACTGCTTTTGTGCCATTTCCAGAAAGTATAAGTATTCTTTCCCCCACTGAATAAATTTGATCTTCTCAAATTGCCATTGGTCTTCCTAAGCATTGACATATCCATAGGAATAAAATCACACCAAATCTCATCCTTGCATAACTGTTCCCAATAGAAAAGCTTATTAAACACATAATTATCAACAGTAACTTCATTACCCTTCTTAAACCATGCAATACGATAAGGGTTAGGATTCTTCTCACAATGCAGAACCCAATTTATCACCATCTCATTTGAAACCATGTTCTCACAACTACCACCATCAATAATAACATTACATACCTTTCCTCCTGAAGTGTATCTTGTTCTGTAATTTCATATTTCCTACTTGAAGTGCATGCATCCCCCTTGACCTCCTTTCTTGGAGCAATCATCGTCCTCTTGATCATCAAATTTTCTCCAACATCTGGTGGAATTTCTAGGTCCTGTTCATCTTCTACTTGTTCATACTTCAACAAGATTTACTCTTGGAGCATCTCCTTGCCTTTTGTCATGTGTATAAGTATGTGGGCATTCAAAAGCCTGATGCCTTCTTCACCACATCTGTAACAAACAAATGGTCTTCGTGGAGCCTCCCATCCTCTATCGCTAGCATATCCTCTGCCCCTAGAAAATCCTCTACCTCTTTGTTGATTCTGGAAATCTTGTCTCGTATCCTCTTGCTTTTCCAATCCACGAGATGATTCTCCCCTACCTTGGCTAAAACCAGCTCATCCCCGAAAGGAAGATGAGGCCCCCCTATTCATTCCAGGTGATCTCCTAAAACTTTGACGATTTTGTTTTTCCTCAGCCTTTAAGGCTAATTGATAGGAATCCTCCATGCTTTTAATCCTATGCATACTTATCTCATCTTGAATAGAAAATTTTAATCCATTAACATACCTTGCAGCCATTTGTTCCTCAGTTTCTTCATGCTCTACATGAATGGACAACTTGTAGAACTCATCTGTGTATTCTTGCACTGTTTGTAAGTTCTGTCTGAGATTCTGAAACCTCCTGTAAAGGGTTTGTGCATAATCCACAGGGAGAAATTTATCTTTCAGCTTCTTCTCCATCTTACTCCATGTCCTAATTCTTTCTTTCCCCTTTCTTGACCACTCTTTCTGTAGGTGATCCCACCATAACATAGCATGACCTTTCAATTTCGTGCATGCAAATTTTACCTTCTTTTCTTCTGACATAGCCTTCCACTCAAAAAAATTTCCCATGCTAGTCAACCAGTCTATCAGCTCCTCTGGTTTTAGACTACCACCATACTCTGAAACATCAACTCTTATCCCATCATTCTTTCCTTCTAATGCTCAAAGCATCCTTTCTTCAAAAGCTAATGGTGGTGCTTGTGTTTCCTCCTCTTCACAAACTTCTTCTTCATCTGTGTCATCTCCACCTTGATTTCCTCTCTGGGTTATCATTGCAGCAAGCACAACAACTTGTCTCTGCAGATCTTGCATATTTCTATTCATCTGGGCAATACCACCTCCTCTTCCTCTTCCTCTTCCTGCCATTTTTTTTAAAAACTTCGAACCAGCTCTGATACTAGATAATGTAGCCAAATTATGAACAAACTTGATATACTGCAAATAATATGAACTCCAAAAGAAAATAGATCTCCTTCTTTGTTATTGAATAATGAATTACAATGTTTCCTAAATAGGAAAACAACTCCCAACTCGAGTTGCCAAGTAAACTCTAACTAACTCTGACTAAATCTACTCTAGGTGGTGGAAATTACTATTTTTAGCAGTTTACTAGAACCTGCTATTCTTAGTAAGTTCGCATGCTTATTCCTACGGGCACAGAAATTTCCATGCATCTTCTACATCCCTAAATTAGAGGAATTTCCAACTTTCTAACTCATAATGCAACTAATAGACTAAAATTAACTAATGCCCAAAAATAGGAAAAAACCAACTATAACTTAAATCCTAATTTTCGGCCTCAAGATGGCAGATTTAGGGCCCGAAAAATGTGTCAAAAACTTGCCCCAACTAGGTAGGGCTGGTTTTTGTGCATTCGTCTCATCGAAACATGTGGTTTAAAAAAAAAACAGACTCAAACGGACACCCGGAACTCAAGTTATGACCTTGTCAAGTTCCTGCTAATTCTGGCGCATCATTCTCCCCTGCTTGAAAAAAATGCAGCTCCTGCAAGTTGTCTTCTTCAAACGGCTTCCATTTATCTACATCAACTTCTTAATCTCCCACTCTGTGACCCAAGTATTGTCCTCTTGTTCCAGTCCTTTCCAATGTACCAAATATTTGTTGTATTTCCCATGTCGTGTGTCCATTGTTTTCTTATCTAGAATCTGATTCACTTTTTCTTTCTTCTTCACCGGAACCTGTTGCCTCCAATCTACTACTTCATCAATAGAGATCCCCTTCTACACCATCCCCATGAAAAATACAAATCTGAAACATTAAACACTGGATAAATATCAAAATTCCCTGGCAATTCTACCTCATAAGCATTATCGTTTATTTTTTTCACGATTTTGCAGGGACCAATCTTCTTGTACTTCAGCTTGTTATAGGTTCCTCTTGGAAACCTTTCCTTCCACAGATATACCATAACCAACTCACCAACAAAAATACCTTTCTCTATCTATGCACATCTGCTATTTCTTTATACTTATCATTACTATTCTGTAGCTTCTTCCACACTTCTTCCTGCAATTGTTGTATATGTTCGGGCAAATGCTTCTGCATCATCACTGACTCTGCCATCAACTGGTAGTTAGCACCAAATCTAACACCCCATTTGGATTACTCCCATACACAATTGAAAATGTAGACTTTCCCATGGATCTGTTTATGGAACTGTTATATGTAAACTCAGCTTGTGGTAATGCTAATTCCCATTGTTTCAGATTTTCCCGAACAATGCACCTTAACAGGTTTCCCAAACTCCTATTTACCACCTCTGTTTTTCCATCAGTCTATGGATGATAGGTACTATTGAATTGTATTTGAGTTCCAAATTTCTTCCATAAAGTCCGCTAGATGTGACTTAAGAACCTGGTGTCCCTATCTGAAGTAATAGTTTTTGGAACACCATGCAAATGAAAAACTTCTCTGAAAAACAAATCTTCTACACCTGTTGCATCACTTGTTTTCTTACAGGAAATAAAATGAACCATCTTATAAAACCTATCAAAATAAAATGAGCGCTTCTTCAAAATAAAATTTAGGAGCTGGTCCCAAAACAGGAAAAGTCCCTCCATGTGTCCCAGGCCTTAGAAAATTACTTTGAAAAATTTAAGTATAGGGTGGAGCCGACATAAGTCTCCACTTGTCTCCCCAACGCAACTACTTAGAAGGGACCTTGAGGTTGATCCTCAAATGATTGGCATCCCTCCACATGTCTATGGTCCACCAAATCTGCACCAGCCACATGAAAAAATTGTCTAAGTCTAGACAAGGCAGCACAAACCTCCACGTGTCTCCCTAGCGCAACTCCAAAGCCAAACCAAAAGGTTAATTTTCATATGAGTGTTAGCCCTCCAAGTGGACAATTTTTGAGTTGATGTGATCCTTAGAGTTTTCAAAGTGCCCCACTGAGCTGCATCCAACCAAAAAGGGCCACATTTCCATAGATGCTGGGATGTAAATTTGATGGGAAAAAAACACACCAATCAAACTGTAAAATGCAGGAAAATCACCATTTGAGCTTGGAAATGAATCTTTCTTTCAAGATAGAGAATTTGGAAATGATATAAGGCCCAAATATGATCTTCTGAGCTGCATCCAATCGTATTTCCATAGATATTTTGGATAAACATGACAGGGACAACAAAATGTGACTATGGAAAATTGAAGGAAGGGAAAAAACTTAAGTTTTCACCTAAGTTATAGAATCATTTCATATGGACAGAGGAACAAAGAAATTTAGAATTTAAGTGATCCCCAACCAAGGAAGGGACTGATCATGGAAACCAAATGGAGTTCATAGTTTTCATGCATCAATTCAGGGAGACAGAAAAGATGACAGAGCACACAAAATGAAGAATTTTAATGAAAAACAGGGCAAGATGAAATTAAGCACCAACATCAAGCTCTGACTCGAGGATGGGCACTCCCTGTCAGTGTCACAAGAACAAATAGTAGACCAAGTGCCAAAAAAAACCATTGGGCCATGAAGTCAAAGAAAAATCTTGCAGAGTAGAATAATAATAACCATCTCCCCCAAGGACAAATCGAGAAACCAACAAAACAACCACCAAGGACCAAGACAAACAAAAATAGAAAAACCAAAAAGCAGAAATAAACCAAAAGACTATACACTATACAATGGATTACAACTTGATTCGGATAAATGAATCAAGGAAATGTTACAAATGCCTGTCACTAACAGGAAATTCAAGTAGTTCCCCATTTTAGTCTTTTAGGAAGAATTTATTTTCACCAATTTGAATGTCAATTGAATAAGGTTCCATCCACAATGCATCAAATTTACCATGCTAGCCCTTATCTTCATGTATGCTATCCCGTAGTAGCACAAGATCCCCAATGCTGAAAGCTGTTGGA
Source organism: Taxus chinensis (assembly GCA_019776745.2). NCBI lineage: Eukaryota > Viridiplantae > Streptophyta > Pinopsida > Cupressales > Taxaceae > Taxus > Taxus chinensis. The sequence continues at coordinate 27,813 of JAHRHJ020000458.1, read as the reverse complement.
GTCACCTTCTTGTCAAATAACTTCTTCAACTTTTCTCTAAACTTCACATGCCGTTGATGGGATGCACTTATTTCTTCATCTAACTCAATAATCTGATTTATTCGAGCATCATATGGACTAACTTTTTGACCTTCAATTTTCTAAACAAACTTAAATGAAGACAATTACAAATGAAGGGGAAGCAAAGCTTTAGTTCCATATACCAACTCAAATGGGCTTTACCAGTAGCTCTTTTGACAATGATTCTATCAGCCCAAACAACAAATTTTATTTGCTCACTCCACTTCTTTTTGTTCACCTCCAAGGTTCTTCTAATGATCTTCAACAATTTTTATTGCTAGACTTAGCTTGTCCATTTCCTTGGGGATTGTAGTTAGAAGCATATGTCAAATTTATTTCATACTCTTTGCACATTGCCACCAAAGGTTTGGCTCTAAAACTCATGGCATTATCAGCAACAATCTTAACTGGCACTCCAAATTTGCATATGATTTGATTCTGCATGAATTCCATGATAACTTGGTTCATTACTTTCTTGGTGGGGATTACTTCCACCCACTTAGTGAAATAATCAGTGGCTACAAGAGTCAATTCATGACCAACACTGGAAGGATCAGAAATTTCTCCAATGAAATCCATTCCCCATTGCTTAAATGGGGCTTCAAATAACACAGGATGCAAAGGAAGGGAGCCTGAAGCTTTCATTCTTCCAGAAAAAACTGACAACTTTCACATTTCCTAAACAATAGAGTTGTATCTTTGAAGAGAGTTGGCCACCAATAATCAGCCCTCAAGATTTTATGTGATGTAACTCTTCTAGCAAAATGTCCCACACCAACTCCTCCATGGAGATCAGCAATTACCTTTGGGGCTTCATCCTCAGCAATGCATCTTAAGAGAACTCCTTTTGGGTTTTTCCAAGCTAACCCAAAATAAGTAATGACATATTTTTTAGAGGCTAACTTAACTGCTCTTTTTTATTTTTTACTCAAATGTTCAGGGCAGAATAGATGTTTGAGATAAAATATTATATATTTTAACCATTTGGATCTTACCAACTTTTCAAGAACATCCACCCTTTCTACTTCTACTTCATTCACCTCAATAGTTTACAACTTTCTCTCAGCCATAAGCTTAGATAGGCCCAAACGCCTTATCAATTTTATGGTTTGGATATCCATGTCATATTCCTCAAACTTGTTTACACATCTGCATCTTTTTCTTAAGACCTCCATCTTTGATAAGATATCTTTGACCATGGTGTGGTCAACATAAGAAATAACTTTAGAGCTCAAGATGTAAGGTCTGAAAACCTTTGTTGCTTTCACCAATGCAAATACTTTGATTCTCCATGATGGTGTACTTCAACTCAGCTCCTTACAATGCCTTACTAAAAAAGGCAATTGACCTCTCAGCCCCTTCATAATCCTTCTGCAACAAGATAGATGCAATGGTGTTTTCTGAATCAAAATTTGAAAACATTTGAAAATGCTTGTTGTAATTTGGAGCTACAAAATAGGGGCATTATTTAATGCTTAGAGATAGATAGATCATAATGTATGTCATTTTGTAGCCAAGGATGATATATAACTAGCCTTTTTTCACTCAAATTTGTGAAGAGATGGATAACACCTTCAAGAGGATTTGACCTATCCTCACTACTTTAGGTCGTGCCTTTTGACCAGGGTGAGAGGACCCATAGTGTAACCTATGTTTGATGAAGGAGATGGAGATATCCTTCTTTCACACAAATTTTATGAAGAAAACCTTGGGAAAGTATGATCAATACTCCATAATTTAACTCTCAAGAGTTGTCACTTCTAAAATATGGAGACACTTTCAAAACAAGGCTAAGGTTACTGAAGACATTATGAAATTATGATTGCTCTGCATATTTTAGTAAACATATTTTGTTCCTTTATGGATACATAGGGAAACCAGGGGTAGTTCAGGATGGATTCATGGTTTTTGAATAATTTTGGTGGGAGGTTAAGCAAGATAAAGTTGATTATACCAGATCTTTGAGAGACTTCACAACAATTGGAAAGCTAAATGACAGAAAGCTTCAAAATAGCTAAGATATTCCTTCAACTAGAAGGTGTGCTTCAATGGAGGCCCAAATTTGCATGGTTTCACACAATATTTGAGAATCTAGCACGAAGGCTCAAGTTAAAAGACTCAATTAAACATCAAAGACCCGTAGTTCCTCACACCTAAGATACACTCAAAGGCTTAAAAAAAATCTTTATCAACAAATGATAGTGAAGTGATTTCAAATTGTTTATCTCATGACAAGATGAAAGATATTCTTGAAATGAAATTTCAAATGCCACTAAACTGCCATAGGGATGAGATCCCATGTGATTTGGAAGGACTTTAACACAAGATTGCAATAGGAATAAGAAAAACTACTTGCAGACATTCTGAAACAAAGAAGACACAAATTGCTCCAAGATTGACACAAATTAACTTGAAATTGATTAGATTCATTAGTAGGGGAAAGCTTCTAGAGAAATCTCAGTGCTCGTCAATGGCTATACATCTGTAACCAACCTGACATGATAGAAAATCTAACAAAGAAGAAATTAACCAGGTATCTCGGATTGGTAGCTCAGGAAGACGACTTTCTCAAAATTTCTCTTAAGAATTCAACCCTTGAACCTTTGCAAGAGTATTCTCATTGCATTTATACATTTCACTCGCTCACTCATCCCAAATTTCCCCCCAAAAAGAAGAATATTCGAGGGACCTTTGCTTGTTACCAATTTTCCTCAAGAAAGTGACATTTAAAAAATTCACATCCGAAAGCTACCAGGTGGACCAATTATGAACTGATCACATTTCTTAGACCCTTGACTAATGACTAGGATGCCATGCCACAACCTTTTTGACAATTATTTTAATCATTTTGATTCTGTCATGTGAGAAATCCCCATTTTAATCATTTTATAGAGGCTTTGCATAGCTGGATCTGACAAGTAATCCTTTTTACTCTTGAGGAAACACCTTTTTCATCTTTTACACCTGCAACTTTCATCATTTCATCATTTTCCCTATAACTTTCCTTGTCTTGCATCCATCTTCTCTGGTAATTCCCATTTTTGCAAGTGCCTGAGAAATTCCAAAATCAAAATATCGACCTTAACAATCCTTGGACTCACAAATTAAGTTCTAAATCCATTCAATGGCACTTTACAAACAAAAATGACAAGGAATTTCATCAAAAATGATGAAAAACAGTGCATATTCATATCTCCAGGAGTCTTGGAGAAAAAGTGGTAGAAAAATAGACGTAAATACACAACAACCATTGATTCTGCACCTTTTCTACTTTATATCATAGTTGTCCACATGTTTTCCTTGGCATAACTACAAAGGATAAGTACAGGTGCAAGTTTCCAAACAAGCGGGGGCCTTTCACGTGCCCTAGGCCCAAGAAAAATGCCTTTTGGCCTTTGAAAAAGTCTCAGTAAAAAAGGAGCCAGTGGAAGCCTCCACATGTCTCAATGGCTCATTTTGAGATGGTAACCAAAAGTGGAGACCCCAAACAAGCATGGGCTCACCACATGTCTCAGTCTGGAATATTTGTTAAGAAAGTTGAAGGATCAGTGGAAGGTGCCATGTGTCTAGGGTCCAAAATAGTTTTCCTTGGCCGTTGAAAAGTCCAAGCAAAGGCAGAGTGAGTGGAAGCCTCCAAGTGTCCTCCTGGAGCTTCTTAAAAATAAAATTTAGGGGCTGGTCCTCAAACAGGTGTGGTCCCTCCATGTGTCCCAGGCCTTAGAAAATTTCTTTGAAAAGTTTAAGTATAGAGTAGAGCTGGCAGTAGAATCCTCCACATGTCTCCCTGATGCAACTGCTAAGTGGGGACCCTGAGGTGGATCCACAAATGAGTGTCAGCCCTCCACGTGTCCATGGTCCACCAAAACTATACCAGCCACATGAAAAATTTTTCTAAGTCTTTGCAAGGCAGTGGAAAACTCCATGTGTCTCCCCGATGCAACTCTAAAGCCAAACCAAAAGGTGAATTTTTAGATGAGTGTCAACCCTCCACATGGACAATATTTGAGTTGAAGTGAAAAGGGCCATGTTTCTACAGATGCTGAGATATAAATTTGACGGGGAAAAACACACCTGTAAAACCATAAAATGTAGGAAAATCACCATTTGAGCAAGAAAATTAATATTTCTTTCAAGACACAAAATTTGTAAATGATATATTGCCCAAATAAGATCTTTTAAGCCATATCAAATCATGTTTCCTTAGGTATTTGGGACAAAAATGACAAGGGCAACAAAATGTGACTGTGGAAAATGGGAGGAAGGGAAAAAACCCAAGTTTTGTCCAAGTTATAGACTCTTTTCACATGGACAGAGGAACGAAAAAAAATTCTTGACTTTAAGTGATTCTCAACCAAGAAAGGGACTAATCATGGTAACCAAATGGACGACAAAGTTTTCATGCATCAATACAGGGAGATAGAAAAGATGACTGAGCCCAAAAAATGAAGAATATCAATGACAAACGGGCGCGATCAAATTGAGCACCAACACCTTGTATTCATGGTATTTAACTCATGTCATAATGACTTGTTTTTTTTCTCCATCGGAGCAATGAAAATATTGATACATTGAATCCTCTACTCAATCACGGATCTCAACACTTCAATTATTTCTCGATGTATACTTCAATGGTGATGATTGAACAACTAACATCTCAGCTAAGTACAATGACAAGTCAAAACATTATTTCATCCTTGCAACATTCTAGCTTGATTTGATGGTACATCCTCAACATCACAATTTCATTCATAAGCAGTGGAAATTCTCATTCATAACAATTTTCACTCACTATCATGGCATTCTAAAAAAAAGCTTCTAGAAGGGGAGTATGTAGATACTTTTATTAACATTGAAAAATATTTAGTGAGGGATGATTATACGAGGATGTAAATTTTTTGAGAAATGGGCGATAAGGGAAATAAGTTTTTCCAAAAGGGTAAATTTTTTGAAAGGGGGAAATATTTTTAAAAAATTATAAAGAGCCATTATTTTTGTACTTGGATGTATTATCGATTGAAATTGACATCCAAACGGTTTTTCTTTAAGGGGGGGAAAATAAAAAGTGAAGAGATTTATCAATGTAGAAGAACAATCTATGAGACCAATGCACATGCTCATGGTCCTACATGCGACATTCTTCCCCATGTGCACACTAAGAGGGGAATTTTAGGAATAATTAGTGTGGACATTATTATGTGATAGTTAATGCTTACATTAGTATTTTTATTATGTAAGTGATTTGAGAAAAGAACTCACGTAGGATTTAGGAGAATAATTTAGGGAAGGTTGCGTGAATGTAGGGTGTAGTTATTTAATGAATAAAGGTGGTTGAACCACCCACCGAGATTAAGTGGGAGAGGTTAGTGGCGTTGTTAGATATCCTCTCTTATATATATGATATGTATTATTGTATTTTAATTGTGAATGAATTTATTTTGAGTGTATGTTATTTCTTTAGATATGGGGTAAAATCCCTAGTCACAAAATCAAGTACTTTAGACATTATTTATCCCACTGTCATACTAATATTTAGAAGGTTCTTGAGTGAAGAAAGTACTAATTAAACGCCATCTTTTCACCATATTTTTTTATATTATTTCTTCATTACTGACCTCTTACACCCATATTTGAAGTTAGCTTCTAGCATCCTACATTATTTTATCCTTGAATGAGGTGTCCAAATTAGTATTGGGGAGGTTGTGGGCGTCCAGGTCCCACCATGGGTGCCCTTGTCCTTTTTGCATAATTTCACCACTTTTTGGGATGTTTCGAGCTATTTTCAATCTTTTTCTTTTTTTTGGTCAGCCTTTTCCGAGTTAATTAGGAAATTAGATATAGAAAACCCTATAAATGTAAATTTATGAGACCATAATGAGGGCCCTAGCATCACTTACTATTATCACTCCATCTAGAGTTACATCAATCTATTGCATTGGAGATCACTTGCATGCACATAGCTCCATCATCAAGGCACAAGTCTAGGACATCTACATTACACTTCATAGAGGGAGGGATTCTATTCTATTCCAAGCACACATTCCACTAGATTATCTACACATAGTTATTGTTCACTACTTCACAAACTCTGACACAAGAGTAACCTAGGAACTCACAAACACTTGCACATAGAAATACATTGGGTATTAGATTTAGTGCAATGCTAAATCAGTAAATCCATTGTAACACCCATGTTTTCTCCACATAAAACCTGAGAAACCTTCAAGCGAACATGAGAAATTATGGAAATATTTTATTTGAAAGATTCCAAGGCCTTAACTCATGATTTTAATTAAAACTAGATTACAAAAAATTTAACTATTAATTGGCAGTGAGGACAAAAATAATAATTAGATACCATTGGCCCAACCCTATTAAAATATTTTTATTTGATAATCCCTTATTAAGTTTCATTGCTTAATTCAAATATTAATCCATTTTACTTTTTGCTATTTAGCCCCAAGGGTCTTATTAAATCTATTTAGTCATACATGTAAATAATTAGTCAATTTCTTAAAAGGTCAAGTGTGCACAACTTGTACTAACCCCTAGGGCCCCATTTAACATTACACACACATCTTTTATTAAAACATTCCCACATAAATACCCCATCACTTAATTGATGTAGGTTGCAACCTACACCATTAGATCTAATCTTTCCTAGCCCTTAGATTTAGGTTTGGAAAAAGAAACCATATATCCTTATGGGTTGTCTTATATCCATTTTCTTCTCTACTCTCTCATTTCTCTTGTTTTTTGTTACATGTGTTATCTCTCGAAAGTGCACCCTATAGAGAGATGGCTGCAGGTTCTCTAAGCTTGTACAAATGATCTCTCTCTTTTGTAGATACAATGGAAACACCTCAGGTTTGTGGGTATACCTATTTCAAGGTGAGTCTCTGGTATCAAAGCCGACTCCTTATAGGTGTATCCTAAACAATTTTCTTGGGAGTTTGAGAGTAAAAGATGACTGTAAAAATGATTAAAACTAAGGTGATACACAAAATTTGTATGAGGGCTTTGGCTGAGTATATGCATAACTGATTTGTGAAGGATTCTTAATGTACGAATGAATAGTTTTTTTGTAGAATATCCAAGGGAAGACACTTGATTGTACTCAAGGAAAATCACAACAGTACTAATAGGTTAACATACACAGTAAAATTTATCAGAAAATACTAAATTTTACAGCAGGGTAAAGTGGTTGATTAGGGAATTTGCATTCACAAAATTAATGTAACATACACAAGATTGCAAAATAAATTGGAAAGTCAAAAAATACTTCACACTCAGATGGAAAAACTGGCAAAAACTACTTCAATACTCATATATCCAAAAGTCCTCCAATTAGAATCCCCCTATGCTTTGCAAAGGCACACAATATATATAAAAAAAAATTATCCCACCCTTCCTTAAAATAGACTAAGGCTGTACTTGCCCATGCATCCTAATTTTATCCTTTATTTAATAATAAATAAAGGGATAAAATAATACAAACTAGTTCAAGAGCCATTAATAGCCTTTGATTACATCTCAGTCAACTGAAGTTGACTTGTTCTATTTTTAATAAAGCTCGTGAATAATTTTTCCAAAATAAAATTGCTTGCTAGGCATGGATTTCTCCATGACATGCAACTCTGTCTCTTCTATGTTTTGTCTTCTTGTGAAGCATGCAACAAAATTAATTCTATGCCTGTGAGTAAATAAATCAAAATATTTGCAATATTTACAAAACAAACACCCAATGTGGGGCCACCTGTCATGTGTACATATTCTAATGCTTATCTCTTTTGGCTCCAAAAGGTCACAAAAGTGACATACTACCAATCAATTCTACCTCATCTCTAGAGTGGGGACCACTTTTACATTATACTTTCTTTTTCCACCTTGTGGACTTAGCATATACCATGGTTCTTATCGTAGGATGAGGGGACCACCTTTGATAACACACATGGCTCTCTTAGACCATGGTTTGAAAATAATTAGTACTTGGTCATTCGACCCCCTTTGATTAATATTACATGGTAATTACATAGTCGGCTTTGTATGCTCAAATGGTATATAGTTTGATATCTCACCTTTTCGGTGATCATTGTTGCATAATTTGGTCAGCTTTGTTTGTTTTGGGTGGACTATAGTTTAGAATTTGAAAGTATTTCATAATGATTTAAAATGTGGACACGTGGGCTAGCCCCTTCCCATGGTGACTCACCCCTCATACACTTTTTTCAGTGGAAACCTAACTCAGGTTGAGTTTGCTTTGATATTCGGTGATGATCTTGGGTCCTTGATCTCTGTACCTCTGTTTTGATGCCGTCGATTCTTAAACCCATGGTTAGGGTTTTCTAACTTAGCTTTGAATGTGGTTGGTGAGGAAATAAACATGGTTATTTGGTTTCGGGCTCTGAGCATAATCCTCATCCCTTTTATCTTTGTCATTGATTTGTGATCATTGATTATTGAACCTTGGTTAAGTTCGAACTTAACCCATACTTGGGCTCCAGCGGTAAAAGGAAGCTTGGGTTTAAAAATCATTTCATTTGGATTTTTGGTATGCGGGCGAAGCCCTGGAATTTTTTTTTATGCCATTATTGTTCTTTTAGAGCTTGACCTATGATACTCTTTGTCTTGGCTGCCATAGTTGAGCTTTGTGAGCTTGGGTTTTTTTGTTTGGTCTATTGACTTGGTTTTTCCCTTGCAAACACAGACTACATCTGTATTTTTCTTTGGTTATTTTCAAGTCTTAGCTTTTGAACTCTCTACAATACTTAGTGGAAACCATTTTTGTTTTTTTCGAGCTTTGGCTATGAAGAGTTTGCGTAATCTGAGTTTCCTTTTGAAGTGACCACCATTGTTAATCATTTTGAGCTCTGTATACTCTTTTTGGGTGAGATTCAAACTCGGCTTTATGTACAATATTTTCTATGCTCTTTGCTTTTAGTAAGCTCTCTGTAAGATCTTGAAGGCTATCGTCATTATTGTTTCTTTGAGCTTGGCTTTCCTTTTGAACATTAGTTCCATGGTTGTAGAGGGTGACTAAGGAACATCCCGTATCTCTGTATTGGGTTCTTTTGTTGGGTTTTCGATCTCCTAAACAATATAATTTGGGGTCACTTCAAAGGATGGAACTTTCAAGCTCGATATGATCATTCTTTCGAGTTCCATTTAGTATTTTACTATGACTGCTCTTTCTGAGTTTCTATGATGATGTAGCTAACAATTTGTTCAATGAGAAAAGATAACTCTAGACCTCCTCAAGTATGATTGTTAATTCAGTTGTAAACACTTTGATGTTTGATGAATACTAGTAGTCTATTCTTTCTTTGCATTCCTGTGTGATTTCAAAGCTCGGCCTTGGTTGTTTTTGAGTTGACGTCATTTCTGAGCTTGGTCTTATTCTCTGTTTTCATGGAATTTGAACATACCCTGTTTCCATGTTTGAGTTCTTTGGGGTTTCGAGTTGAAAAAATGTTATGGGTCCTCATCTTTCCTGTTCTGAATTTGATGGATTTTGAGGACTTGACAGTTCTATATTAACTAGTTAGTGTAAACTTTGGGCTACTCTACCTCATGAATTACAGATCTGTGTATTTTTAGTTCAATTTACTTTGGCCAAATCTATATAAATCTTCTCTATGTTGTGGTGAAACACCATTTTTGAAGGTGTTCAAACCTTAGCTACTTTCTAGGTAGATATAGATTTCAGTTTCATCCTTTCTCTGACAATTTCCATATCACTATGAACACCATATTTTCTAGGATGTTTTCTTTGTATTCTCCATTGTGAGCTTGATGGGAAAAATTATTGTATTTATTGTGTCTTTGTGCCCTCTGCTATTGAGGCTCTATTTATGGCTATGCTGAATACAATTAGCTTCTTTTTCCTTTCAAACTCCATTATTTTGTAGCTTGATATAGCTTTCGAAAATCTTCACTAGTACCTTTTGGAAAACCAACATGAAACTGTGAGCTATACATGAACTCTACCTTGCAACTAGTGTACCATTCTTGAACAAGTATTTAATGTGTTTATCAAAACTGATCCTTTCTTCTGAGTATGTATTCATGAAGACTTGTAGCTTACTCTGATATTTGTTTGTATAACTATTGTATGATGATCATTCATGCACTTTGTGTTTTTTGTAACTTACTTCAAATTGTTCCTTCTTGAGAGCTCTTACTACATGTTAGGAAATAAGAGATAAAAAATGTGGAATAATCCCTCATAGAATCGCAACAGTAGAAACTAATATGCAGAAAGTATTACAGATCTGAAATAAAATTACAGAATAAAATAACACAACACAAAGAGACAATATTTAACGTGGTTCACCCAATTTGGGCTACATCCACTAAGAATCACTTGCTCATATTTTAATACAAGCCACCACTCTCTCAATACAATACCCAGACCTATTTAGAGCTATGCTCAACAAAATCTATAGAATTCACACCCGAATTCAAAACACATCTGCAATACATTTACTTGTACATCTATCATATGCATAAGACCATATAAATAGACAACTGCTTAAGTAGTTTTACAAAACCGTGGGTATCAAAACCATGGGCAAAACCCATCCCATAAACCTATGGGTCAAAAAACTCACCCATATGAGAAGAGCACGTTTCCCAATATGTCGGGTGCATTTTTCTTGAGGCGAGGATACATGAAAAGTGTACAGTACTCTTAGTGTATAGTCTTCAACACTTTCACACATGAAAACAGGCTCCACAACCTAACAATCTCCCACTTAGAGACTAGTTTTCCTCTGAGAAAGCTTCTCAACCCTTCACTAGTTTCTGTGAAGACCAACCAAAGCTGAACACAACTTCAGTTTTTCCCTTGTGACCACCTTGGTCATCATGTCTGTAGGATTCTGACTGGTATGAATCTTCTCCAACTTCAACTTCTCTTCCTCCAAAGCTGTCCTGATGAAATGGTACCTTAACTGTATATGCTTTGTCCTAGAGTGGAAAGCAGAGTTCTTAGCTAGGTGTATAGCACTTTGACTATCACTATGCAACTTACATTCCTCCTGCTTATGCCCCAACTCCTCAAGCAATTGTTGTAACCAAATCATCTCTTTTCCCACCTTTGTGGCAGCAACATACTCAGCCTCCATGGTTGACAAAGCCACCAGCTTCTGTAGTCGTGAAATCCAACTCACTGCTGTCCCACCTACAGTGTAAATATAACCTGTCGTGCTCCTCCTGACTATTCTACATCTCCAACCATGTCTGAATCTACATAACCACGTAAAGTGGTGTCTGATCCACTGTAGCACAAAACTATCCCCATGGTTCCTCTCAAATACCGAAGGATCCACTTTACTTCTTGCCAATGCTCTTTACCTGGATCACTCATAAATCTACTCACAGCTCCCACTGCATGGGAAATATCAGGCCTAGTGCACACCATAGCATACATCAAACTACCAACCGCTGATGAGTAAGGTACCTTGGACATCTGGTTTCTTACCTGCTCTGTCTTGGGACACTGCTCCTTTGATAACTTAAAATGGCCTGCCAAAGGAGTCCCAACCGATTTAGCATCCTGCATGTTAAACCTATCCAATACCTTCTTAATGTACTCTTCTTGAGATAAAGTCAGCTTCCGTTCCTTCCTATCCCGAGTTATCCTCATACCAAGGATTTGTTTGGCTGCCCCCAAATCCTTCATATCAAAGGATTCACTTAGCTGTTTCTTGAGTACTTTTATTTCCTGCATATTTTTACCTACAACCAACATGTCATCTACATACAAACACAGGATAATATAACTTCCATCCTCAAATTTCTTTGTATACATGCAATGGGTAGAATGACATATAATATAACCTTGCTCCATCATGAAGCTATCAAACTTCTTATACCATTGACGTGGAGCTTGTTTCAGGCCATACAAGCTCTTCTTCAGTTTGCACACCATCTCCTCTTTACCTTTGACTTCATATCTTTCTGGTGGCTGCATATATAGTTCCTCCTCCAAATCACCATGGAGAAATGCAGTCTTTACATCAAGCTTTTCTAAGTGCAAGTCTTCTGCTGCAACTATTCCTAGAACAGTTCTAATAGAAGTCATTTTTACTACAGGAGAAAATATCTCATCAAAATCTATACCTTGTTTCTGTGCAAACCCCTTGACCACCAACCGGGCCTTATATCTTTTCTTTCCTCCTTATTCATCTTTAACTCTGTACACCCACTTGTTCTGCAATGCTCTTTTCCCTTCGGGTAGCTTTACCAAATCCCATGTCTAGTTCTCCATGAGAGCTTGATGCTCCTCATCCATGGCTTGCTCCCACTTCTTCCTGGAATCTACCTGCATTGCTTCATCAAAGCTCTCTAGTTCTCCACTATCAGTGAGTAATAAATAATAAAGAGAAGGAGAAAAACATTCAGGTTCTCTTCTTACCCTAGAAGAGCTCCTCAATATAGGAGTTTGGGGTTCCTATTGAGGGGGTTCCTGAACTGATTCATGTGTCACTTTCCCATCCGGAAGATCCTCTACCACTGCATATTATTTCTTGGATTCTTCCCTGTTTTCCTGCAACTGCTGCTTATACATGACTTTCTCATTAAAGACCACATCCCTAGATCGAATGATTTTCTTGTCCTTAATACTCCAACATTTATATCCAAAGTCATCACCACAATAACCAATGAAAGTACATTTTTCTGATTTAGCCTCTAGCTTAGTCCTATCATCCTTGTCTATGTGAACAAACACCTCACATCCAAAGACTCTAAGAAATGAATAATCAACTTTCTTACCATACCAAGCCTCCTCAGGTATGCCTCCATCCAAGGCACTTGAGGGTCCTTTGTTTATCAAGTACACAGTTATGCTCACTGCTTCTACCCAAAAAGAAAGAGGCAGTCCTGCATGTAACCTCATGCTCCTAGCACGTTCCATTATTGTTCTGTTCATCCTTTCTGATACCCCATTCTACTGCAGAGTTCCTGGAACCATCTTTTGCCTGCGGATTCCATTCTTAGAACAGTAATCATCAAATTCATTGCTGCAATACTCCCCTCCATTATCTGACCTAAGACATTTTAGCTTAAGACCTGTTTCATTCTCTACCAAGGCTTTCCATTTAACAAAAGTGTCAAATACATTAGATTTGTTTCTAATACAATAAACCCAAACTTTCCTTGTTACATCATCAATAAAAGTAACATAATAACTTGAACCCCCAAGAGATGATACCTGAGCTAGCCCCCACACATCAGAATGCACCAGATCTAACTTACTCTCTTTTTTTGTAGGTCCAACCTTGAGAAACCTTACTCACTTCTATTTCCCATATATGCAGTTCTCACAGAAATCCAAACCTGTTCCTGTATATCCAGGAAAATTCTTCTTTATGATGTTCATGCCCTTATGGCTCATATGACCGAGCCTATAGTGCCATAATGTTGTATCTGCATCTGAAGCCACAAGATTACAATCATTAGTACTATCAATGGTTAAATACAAGGTTCCAACCTTCTTACCTCTTGCCACCACAAGAGCACCCTTGGTAACCTTCCAAGAGTCTGCTATAAATATCACAGTACAACCATCACTTCCCAACTGCCCTGCCAATATCAAATTTCATCTTAATGTAGGCACATGTCTGACATCCTTCAATATCCAAGTATTCCCATTCTGCATCTTAACCTGAACAGAACCTTTTCCAACTATGCTGCAAGGCTCATCATCACCAAGAAAAACATGCCCAAAATCTCCTTGAACATAATCAACAAAATAATGCCTATGTGGAGAAGCATGGAATGAAGCCCCTGAATCTAAAACCCAAGATTCAGTAATATTGTGCAAAGAAAGAATCAAAGCATCCTGACATACATTACCCGTTGCCACATTTTCCTCCTTGTTTTCTTCCTGTTGTTTCTTCTTATCCCGAATCTTCCAACAGTCCTTCTTTGCATGCCCAGGCTTTCCACAATTCCAACATACAATCTTGTTCTTGGATTTTGACCTTTCCCGATCTTTTGATTTTCCACGGTTTCCTCTATTCTTTTGTCTCCCTCTAGTTTCCACTGTCAAAGCATTCCCTAAAGTAGAAGATTCCCCAGAGCTTTTTCTTCACATTTCCTCGCTTAGAATCACCCCTACAACATCCTCAAACTTCAACTTCGAGTTAGCTAGAACCGAGTTACTTACCGCCATTACCAGGTTATTCCAACTCTCAGGTAAAGAGCACAGAATTAATAAAGCCCTAACTTCTTCATCAAATTCTATTGTAACCAAAGCTAGCATATTAACAACCGTATTGAAATCATTTAAATGATCTGCTACTGAACTATTCTCAGACATCTTCATATTAAACAAATTTTTCATTAAAAATATCTTATTAGAGGCAGAGGGTTTTTCATACAACTTCCCTAATGCATCCATTAGATCTTTTGTAGTCTTTTCCTTTGAAACATTAAATAATAACGAAGATGCAAGACACATCCAGATCATTCTAAGTGCCTTCTCATCCAACAAATCCCATTCCACATCTGTCATACTCGAGGGTTTGTTCACCTTCTCAGACAGCAGAGTATAAAGATCCTTCTGATAAAGGTAATCTTCCATCTGCATCTTCCAAAGACTGAAATTTTGCCCGTTGAATTTATCAACCCTAGATCTTCCATCATCTACAATAGCTCCCACTCAAGATAAACATTTTCCCTGTGATTCAACACTTAAGCAAACCAAACTAGGCTCTGATACCAATTGTTAGGAAATAAGAGATAAAATATGCGGAATAATCCCTCACAGAATCGCAACAGTAGAAACTAATATGCAAAAATTATTACAGATCTAAAATAAAATTGCAGAATAAAATAACACAACACAAAGAGACAATATTTAACGTGGTTCACCCAATTTGGGCTACGTCCACCAAGAATCACTTGCTCAAATTTTATTACAAGCCAACACTCTCTCAATACAATACCCAGATCTATTCGGAGTTATGCTCAACAAACTCTACATAATTCACAACCGAATTCAAAACACATCTACAATACATTTACTTATACATCTATCATATACATAAGACCATATAAATAGACAATTACTTAAGTAGTTTTACAAAACCATGGGTATCAAAACCATGGGCAAAACTGTCCCATAAACCTATGGGTCAAAAAAAATGCCCATTTGAGAAGAGCACGTTTCCCGAACCCCGGTGACGATACATGAAAAGTGTACAGTACTCTTAGTGTACAGTCTTCAACACTTTCACACAACTTGCAGAGGCCATAACTTTTGATCCGACCGTTGGATCGTCTTGAAATTTTACAGGGTGGTAGATATACATTAGTACTATGCTGGGGTCAAACTTTTCATGCAAAGTTGTGCCATTTTGGCACGTTTTTGGGCTCGGATTCCTTCATCTAGTGGCCTAAAATTGGCTCGTAATGTTTTTTTCGCTTTTGACTAGGTCTTAGAACTTTAATAACTTTTGTTGTGCTTGTTAGAATAAGTCCAAATTTCGCGTGAGCCCTAATTTATGAAGGCATATTTGGCACGCAAATTTTGTGGTCCATTCGAGTTGTTTTGCATTTTAGGTTTTTTTGGCATTTTAGGGTTTTTGGCATTTTAGGGTTTTTAGAGTAGTCTTGAAATAAAAGGAGGATTGTAATGATGTAATAGATTAGTGTGGATTCCAGAATGAGAAGTAAGCTATTTTGAAACTCCTGGTTTTATTTGCAAAGCTGTTTATGTGTGTTTTTGGAGGTATTTCAACCTCTTGCAGCTGGATTCACATCAATTGGTATCAGAGCAGGATTTTGATCTTGCGGAAATAGTTAAGGTAACATATTACATTTTTATGTGTAATTTTTACCTCTATTTTATATAACCATGGCTAGACGCGGGAGGGGAGGTTATGGCCAGATGAATAGGCATATGTAAGAGCTACAAAGACAAGTTGCTGAGCTCACAGGAGAAGTTATCCACCTTAGAAGGAGACATGCAAATGGGGATGCAAACCCAGATAGTGATATTGAAGAAGAGACCTCCATTAATGAATGAAGGAGGAGATGAAGAGAAAATGAGAGAGATGAAGAAACCTTGAATGAGAGACCATTTGAGGAGAGATTGATCAAGGCTTTAGAGGGAAAGAATGACGACATCAAGATTAATGTTCCTGATTATGGTGGAGGGTTACGACCAGAGGAGTTGATTGACTGGTTAAATCGCATGGAAAAATTCTTTGAGTGGAAAACCCTTTCAGAGGAGAAGAAGGTTAAGTTTGCATGCACTAAGTTGGCCGGACATGCATTGATCTGGTGGGATCACCTACAAAATGAAAGACAAAGGAATGGAAAGGGCAAGATCCGAAACTGGAATAAAATGGTAAAGAAGCTGAAAGAAAAGTTTCTTCCTGTAGATTATGCTCAGACACTCTTTCGAAGGTTCCAAAACCTAAGACAGAAGGATCTCAGCATTGAGGAGTATACTAATGAATTTTATAAGTTATCAATCAAAGTGGAACAGGGAGAGTCTGAAGAACAAAAGGCTACACGGTATATAAATGGGTTGAGTTACACCATACAAGATGAGCTGAGTATGCTCCGGATCCATAGCCTAGATGATGCTTATCAACTTGCATTAAAGGCAGAAGAAAAGAACAAGAGGAATAATTTTAGAAGAGGTGTGAAGAGAGGTCCATCATCATCTCCAATGAGGGGACAGGGGTAGATTTGACTCTACAAAAGGTGAATCCTCTAATGCAGAAGGGCATGAAGATTATGGTCAAAGCCATGATAACTACAAAATAGGTAGGGGATTTCAGAGGGGGAGAGGTTATAATGGAGGACGGGGCTGGAATAGCCCCCAAAGGCAATATACATGTTACAGATGTGGTGAAGAGGGGCACAGAGCTTTTGAGTGTCCGCACTATCCTACACAAGATATATGTCAAGGATAAAAACCACAAGTAAATTTGGTTGAAGCTGAAGAGGAAGAAGAAATGGAGGTTGCTGCAGACACTGGTGAAACCCTCATGATAAGGAGGACGATGATTGTCCCAAGGAAGGAGAAAGAACATGATGTTGCTGGTGCTGATTCGTGGCTTCGAACAAATATATTTCGAACAAGATGCACCTCTGGAGGAAAGGTATGTAAAATTATTATTGATGGTGGTAGTTGTGAAAATATGGTTTCAACTGTGATGGTTGATAAACTCAATCTGAAATGTGATAAGCACCCATATAACTATTTTATATCATGGTTCAAGAAAGGAAATGAGGTAACCATGGATAAAATATGCCTTATAAAGTTTTCAATTGGGAATACCTACAAGGATGAGGTGTGGTGTGATGTTATCCCAATGGATGCATGTCATATATTACTGGGGAGGCCTTGGCAATATGATAGAAAGGTTACACATGATGGAGGGAAAAATACATATACCTTTTGGAAGGATGGTGTAAAGGTGGTCTTGTTACCCTTCAAGGAAGAAGAGAAGAGTGAGGGCTTATTGGCTACAAAAGAGTTTGTTACAGAAATGGAAGAAGTTGGATGTTGTTATGCACTAATGTCAAAGAAGGTGGAAATAGAGGCTTTAATATACCTATTGCTGCAGAAAAGGTACTAAAAGAATACAAAGATGTCATACCAGATGAGCTACCAGATGGGTTACCTCCAAAGCGAGATATTCAACACCATATTGATTTGATCCCAGGATCGGCCCTTCCAAACCAGGCAGCCTATCGGATGAGTCCGACACAGAGTGAAGAGTTGAACAGACAAGTGACAGATCTAATACAGAAAGGGTTAGTGAGAGAAAGCATGAGTCCATGTGCAACTCCAGCACTATTGACTCCCAAAAAAGATGGAGACTGGAGAATGTGTGTAGACAGTAGAGCCATAAATAAGATCACAATTAAGTATCGGTTCCCAATTCCAAGATTGGATGATATGATGGATGTGCTAGCGGGAGCCCGATATTTTAGCAAGATTGACCTACGGAGTGGGTACTACCAGATCCGAATCCGTGAAGGGGATGAATGGAAAACTGCTTTCAAAACAAAAGATGGATTATACGAGTGGATGGTGATGCCATTTGGGCTATCTAATGCACCCAGTACATTCATCAAGTTGATGAACAGAGTACTCCGAGAATACAATGGTAAGTTTGTTGTTGTCTATTTTGATGATATTTTGATATTCAGTAAGACAGTGGAAGAACACTTGTTACATCTGAAATTGGTGTTAGACTTGTTACGTAAAGAGAGTCTATATGTAAACTTAATGAGGTGTATATTTCTTTAGAAGAGTCTTATTATTTTGGGATTTTCCATATCAAATAATGGAGTGAGGATGGATGAGGAAAAAGTAAAGGCAATTTTGGAATGGCCTATTCCAAGGAATGTGACAGAGGTTCGTAGTTTTCATGGATTGGAAACTTTTTATAGGAAGTTCATCAGGAATTTCAGTAGCATTGTTGCACCCATAACAGAGTGTACAAAAGGGAGGGAGTTTGTATGGACCAAGGCAGCAACAGATAGTTTTGAATTGTTGAAGAAGAAAGTGTCAGAAGCACCTGTTTTGGTATTGCCAGATTTTAGCAAGGTCTTTGAGGTTGACTGTGATGCCTCACATGTTGGGATTGGAGCTGTGTTGAGTCAAGAAGGATGACCTGTGGCATTCTTCAGTGAAAAGCTAAATGAAGTCAGGAGGAAATATTCTACTTATGATGTGGAATTTTATGCTATTGTTCAGGCATTAAGGAACTGGAGACATTACTTGGTAGCAAAGGAATTTGTACTCTTCACTGACCATGAAGCCTTGAGGTATGTAAACACACAGAAGAAACTAAATAGTAGGCATGCAAAATGGGTTTCATTTTTGCAAGAATATACTTTTGTCTTAAAGCATAAGTCTGGTAAGCAGAATCAAGTTGTTGATGCCTTGAGTAGGCGTGTAGCACTTTTGACAACAATGGAAAATGAAGTAGTAGGGTTTGAGGTAGTTAAGGAATTGTATGAAGGTGATCCAGATTTTGGTGATGTTGTGAGAAAACTTAAGGAGCCTACAGTAGGTAGTGGTTCTTTTGATTATTTGATGCAGGATGGTTATTTGTTCAGGGGGAAATAATTGTGCATCTCTCTTGGTTCAATAAGAGAAAATATTATAAGAGAATTGCATAGTGGGGGGATGGCTAGACACTTTGGTATAAGTAAGACAATTTCTCTTGTTGTAGAAAAGTATTATTGGCCAAAGGTAAAGAGGGACATAAGTAGGATTGTAGCAAGATGTAGAGTGTGTCAAATGGCTAAGGGCCATGCACAGAATACTGGGTTGTATATGCCATTACCTATCCCTACAGGGCCATGGGTTGATTTGAGTATGGATTTCGTGTTAGGGATTCCTAACGCACAATGAGGGAATGATTCTATCTTTGTTGTGGTTGATAGATTCTCTAAGATGGCACATTTCATTTCTTGTAAAAAAACTAATGATGCTTCCAGAATTGCAGATTTGTTTTTTTCAGAAGTGGTTAGATTGCATGGAGTTCCAAGAACGATCACTTCAGATCGGGACACGAAGTTTTTGAGTCACTTTTGGAGGACTCTGTGGAAGAAATTGGGGACACAACTACAGTTCAGTAGTGCATATCACCCCCAGACTGATGGGCAGACAGAAGTAGTGAACAGAAGCTTGGGAAATCTCCTACGTTGTATAGTTGGAGAAAAGCCAAAACAATGGGACTTAGCTTTACCTCAATCTGAGTTTACGTATAACAGCTCGGTAAACAGGTCAACAGGGAGGTCTCCTTTCCAAATTGTATATGGTAGGAATCCCAAGGGAGTCCTAGATCTGATTTTTCTACCCGATGAAGATAAAACTAGTGATGATGAAGAAGCATTTGCAAACACATTCTACAGCTGCAAGATGAAGTGAGGGAAAAGCTGAAAGTGAGTAATGCACAATATAAAGCAGCTGCAGATGCCAGTAGGAGAGTAAGTGTATTTGAAGAATGATATATGGTGATGGTTCATCTTAGAAAGGAGAGGTTTCCAAAGGGGACATATAATAAACTCAAGTATAAGAAGATTGGGCCATGTAGGATTCTGAAGAAAATGAGTGATAATGCCTACAAGGTGGAGCTACCTGAAAACTTTGCTATCTCACCAGTTTTTAATGTTTCTGACTTATATAAGTTCCCAGGTCATGATGAACATGTTGCAGAGGAGGAAGAAATAAACTGGAAGCAACAGACGCCGAAGAAGAAAAAGGAAAGGGTAATGCGTGTCTTGGACCAAAAGACAATCACTACTAGACATGGGAGCTACAACAGATATTTGGTACAGTGGGAAGGTTTGCAGCAAGAAGAAAATACTTGGATTCCTGAGTGGGAGTTGAAGAAAATTGACAGTGCAAAATTAGATGACTTCCATCAATAGAATTCGCAAGAGCTGAATTCTTTTCAACCAGGGGAGAATGATGCGGGAGCATAACTTGCAGAGACCATAACTTTTGATCCGACCGTTGGATCGTCCTGAAATTTTACAGGGTGGTAGATATACATTAGTACTATGCTGGGGTCAACTTTGCTTGCAAGGTTGTGCCCATTTTGGCACGTTTTTGGGCTCAAATTCCTTCATCTAGTGGCCTAAAATTGGCTCCGAATGTTTTTTTCACTTTTGACTAGGTCTCAAAACTTTAATACTTTTTTTGTGCTTTTCAGAATAAGTCCAAATTTCACATGAGCCCTAATTTATGAATGCATATTTGGCACGCAAATTTTGGCATCCATCTGAGTTGTTTTGCATTTTAGGGTTTTTTTGGCATTTTAGGGTTTGTTGGCATTTTAGGGTTTTAGAGTAGTCTTGAAATAAAAGGAGGATTGTAATGATGTAAAAGATTAGTGTGGATTCCAGAATGAGAAGAAAGCTATTTTGAAACTCCTGGTTTTTATTTACAAATATTTTTATGTGTTTTTTGGAGGTATTTCAACCTCTTGCAGCTGGATTCACATCAATTGGTATGAGAGCTATTTTGATCTTGCAGGAAATGTTAAGGTAACATATTACATTTTTTTGTGTATTTTGGTCCTCTATTTTATATAATCATGGCTAGATTTGGGAGAGGGAGGTTATGCTATATGAATAGGCATATGCAAGTGAGCTATAGAGACAATTTTTTGAGCTCATTTTGAGAAGCTACCCACCTTAGAAGGAGACATGTAAATGGGGTTGTAACCCAGATGTTTCATTCCTCCAAAATGAGGGACTGCACAAAAAATTCGTGCTCGAGATTGAATATCCCATTTCTCTATTTTTGAAATCAAGCAGGAGCTCATCTAAGCCATTGAGAGATTGATCAAACGGATTTTGGAAAGGACTTCCCTTTTATTAATGTTCGATTACATCACAGAGGATTATTTAATGGTTTTCCCATTCTCTAAGGCTTCGGAAAAATTTCTTTGAATGAAAACCGCTTTCAGAGGAGAATCTCCCGGGGATTTTCAAAAGTTTCTGCATGGAATTCCTAAGAAGATTGGCTTTCAGACATGGCATCCTCATGTTTTTGGACCTCACCCTACAAAATGAATGTGCAAGAAAAAGGAGTTTCCATAGAAAACAAGTTTATCAAACTATGAATAAGATTGTGGGTAACTGAAAGTAGTGAATCTTCTTGCCTAGATTCATCTCCTACGTTGGGGAGTTAGAAAATATAAAATGGGACTTCTGATTTCCGAGTCAAGCTGAGTTTAAAAAATATTCAATAAGATGGTCCAACAAAAGAAGTCTACCAAATTTTATTCTACAATGCCAAGGGGTCCTTAGATCTAATCAAGATGCTAGTTTGCCCTGTGAAATAAAACTAGTGATGATGCAGAAGCATTTGCTAAACACATTCTACAGCTTACAAGATGAAGTGAAAAAACCAGTGAGTAATGCACAATATAAAATAAGCTGCAAGATGACCAATAGGTGCAGTAAGCCAATTTGAAGAAGGAGATAATGGTGATGGTTCATCTTAGAAAAGAAGGTTTCCAAAGGGGACATACAATAAACTCAAGTATAAGAAGATTGGGCCATGTAGGATTCTGAAGAAAATGAGTTGATAATGCCTACAAGGTGGAGCTACCTTGCAAAAATTTTGCTATCTCACCTAGTTTTTTCAATGTTTTTCCTTTTATATAAGTTTCCAGGTCATGATGAAAATGTTACAGAGGAGGAAGAAATAAACTGGAAGCAATTCCAGATGCCATTTCAAGAAGAAAAAGGAGAGGGTAATGCGTTATCTTGGACCAAAAGACAATCACTACTAGACATGGGAGCTACAACAGATATTTGGTAAGTGGGAAGGTTTGCAGCAAGAAGAAAACACTTGGATTCCTGAGTGGGAGTTGAGGAAAATTGACAGTGCAAAATTAGATGAGTTCCGTCAACATTCACAGGAGCTGAATTCTTTTCAACCAGGGGAGAATGATGCGGGAGCATAACTTGCAGAGACCATAACTTTTGATCCGAACCGTTGGATCGTCCTGAAATTTTACAGGGTGGTAGATATACATTAGTAATATGCTAAGGTCAACTTTTACCTGCAAGGTTGTGCTCATTTTGGCACATTTTCGGGCCTCCAATTCCTTCATCTAGTGGCCTAAAATTGGCTCCGAATGTTTTTTCCGCTTTTGACTAGGTCTTAGAACTTTAATAACTTTTGTTGTGCTTGTTAGAATAAGTCCAAATTTTGCGTGAGCCCTAATTTATGAATGCATATTTGGCACACAAATTTTGGGGTCAATCCGAGTTGTTTTGCTAGTACGTAATTTTTAAGGGATTTTTTTTTTTTTAATTTTAGGGTTTTTGGCATTTTAGGGTTTTAGAGTAGTCTTGAAATAAAAGGAGGATTGTAATGATGTAATAGATCAGTGTGAATTCTAGAATGAGAAGTAAAATATTTTGAAACTCCTGGTTTTATTTGCAAAGCTTCATTTATGTGTGTTTTTGGAGGTATTTCAACCTCTTGTAGCTGGATTCACATCAATTGGTAAGAGCATTTTTGAGAAAGTGTATAGTTAATAACATATTACATTTAGTATGTGTCAAGAATTATCTATTTTGATGTAAACCATGGCTAATAAAGCTAGGGGACCATGCCCTTTGGAATAGGTATTCCTCATACTAAATAGCTTACCCTAATAGTTGTTGATCTCACAAAAGGTTTTACCTCAAAGAAGGTGAAATGAAATGGGGACCCAGATAGTGATACTGAAGAAATGCCTCCATTAATGAATGAAGGAGGAGATGAAGAAGGAAATCAGATAGATAAAGAAACCTTAAATGATAGACCATTTGAGGAGAGATTGATCCAGAATTTAGAGGGAAATAATGATGGCATCAATATTAATGTTCCTAAATTATGGTGGAGGGTTATGACCAGAGGAGTTGATTGACTGGTTGAATCGCATGGAAAAATTCTTTGAGTGGAAAACCCTTTCAAAGGAGAAGAAGGTTAAGTTTTCATGCACTAAGTTGGTTGTGCATGCATTGATTTGGTGGGATCACCTACAAAATTAAAGACAAAGGAATGGAAAGGCCAAGATCTGAAATTGGAATAAAATGGTAAACAAGTTGAAAGAAAATATTCTTCATGTAGATTATAATCAGAAACTCTTTCAAAGGTTCCAAAACCTAAGATAGAAGGATCTTAGCATTGAGGAGTATACCAATGAATTTTCCAAGTTTCCAATTATGGTGGAATAGGGAGAGTCTGAAGAAAAGAAGGCTACACGGTATATAAATGGGTTGAGTTACACCATACAAGATGAGCTGAGTATGCTCTGGATCCATAGCCTGGATGATGCTTATCAACTCACATTAAAGGAAGAAGAAAAGAACAAGAGGAATAATTTTAGAAGAGGTGTGAAGAGAGGGCCATCATCATCTCCAATGAGAGGCAGAGGTAGATTTGAATCTACAAAAGGTGAATCCTCTAATGCACAGAAGGGCATGAAGATTCTGGTCAAAGCCATGGTAACTACCAAAGAGGTAGGGGGTTTCAGAGGGGAAGAGGTTATAATGGAGGACAGGGCTGGAATATCCCCCAAAGGAAATATACATGTTACAGATGTGGTGAAGAGGGGCACAGAGCTTTTGAGTGTCCGCACTATCCTACACAAGATAGATGGCAAGGAGAACAACCATGAGTAAATCTGGTTGAAGTTGAAGAGGAAGAAGAAATGGAGGTTGCTGCAGACTTGGGTGAAACCCTCATGATAAGGAGGACAATGATTGTCCCAAGGAAGGAGAAAGAACATGATGTTGCTGGTGCTGATTCTTGGCTGCGAACAAATATATTTTGAACAAGATGCACCTCTGGAGTAAAAGGTATGTAAAATTATTATTGATGGTGGTAGTTGTGAAAATATGGTTTCAAACTGTGATGGTTGATAAACTCAATCTGAAATGTGAGAAGCACCCATATCCCAATCGTATATCATGGTTCAAGAAAGGGAATGAGGTAACCATAGATAAAAGATGCCTTATAAAGTTTTCAATTGGGAATACCTACAAGGATGAGGTGTGGTGTGATGTTATCCCAATGGATGCATGCCATATATTACTGGGGAGGCCTTGGCAATACGATAGAAAGGTTACACATGATGGAGGGAAAAATACATATACCTTTTGGAAGGATGGTGTAAAGGTGGTCTTGTTACCCTTCAAGGAAGAAGAGAAGAGTGAGGGCTTATTGGCTACAAAAGAGTTTGTTAAGAAATGGAAGAAGTTGGCTGTTGTTATGCACTGATGTTGAAGAAGGTGGAAATAGAGGAATATAATATACCTTTTGTTGCAGAAAAGGTACTAAAAGAAAACAAAGATGTCATACCAGATGACCTACCAGATGGGTTACCTTCAAAGTGAGATATTCAACACCATATTGATTTGATCACAAGATCGACCCTTCCAAACCAAGAAACTGATTGGATGAGTCTGATAATGAGTGAAGAGATGAATAGGAAAGTGACAGATCTAATACAAAAAGGGTTAGTGAGAGAAATCATGAGTCCATGTGCAACTCTAGCGCTATTGAATCCCAAAAAATATGGAGACTGGAGAATGTGTGTAGACAGTAGGGCCATAAATAAGATCACAATTAAGTATCGGTTCCTAATTCCAAGATTGGATGATATGATGGATGTGCTAGCGGGAGCCCGATATTTTAGCAAGATTGACCTACGGAGTGGGTACTACCAGATCCAGATCCGTGAAGGGGATGAATGGAAAATGGATTTCAAAAAAAAATAAGGATTATACGAGTGGATGGTGATGCCATTTGGGCTATCTAATGCACCCAGTACATTCATGAGGTTGATGAACAGAGTACTCTGAGAATACAATGGTAAGTTTTTTGTTGTCTATTTTGATGATATTTTGATATTCAGTAAGACAGTGGAAGAAAACTTGTTACATATGAAATTGGTGTTAGAATTGTTACGTAAAGAGAGTCTATATGCAAACTTAAAGAAGTGTAGATTTCTTCAGAAGAGTCTTATTTTTTTGGGTTTTGTCATATCAGAGGATGGAGTGAGGATGGATGAGGAAAAAGTAAAGGCAATTTTGGAATGGCCTATTCCAAGGAATGTGACAGAGGTTCGTAGTTTTCATGGATTGGTAACTTTTTATAGGAAGTTCATCAAGAATTTCAGTAGCATTGCTACACCCATAACAAAGTGTACAAAAGGGAGGGAGTTTGTATGGACCAAGGAAATAACAGATAGTTTTGAATTGTTGAAGAAGAAAGTGTCAGAAGCACCTATTTTGGTATTTCCAGATTTTAGCAAGGTCTTCGAGGTTGACTATGATGCCTCACATGTTGGGATTGGAGCTGTATTGAGTCAAGAAGGATGACCTGTGGCATTCTTCAGTGAAAATTTAAATGAATTCAGGAGGAAATATTCTACTTATGATGTGGAATTTTATGCTATTGTTCAGGAATTAAGGAATTGGAGACATTACTTGGTAGCAAAGGAATTTGTACTCTTCACTGACCATGAAGCCTTGAGGTATGTAAACACACAAAAGAAACTAAATAGTAGGCATGCAAAATGGGTTTCATTTTTGCAAGAATATAATTTTGTTTTAAAGCATAAGTCTGGTAAGTAGAATCAAGTTGTTAATGCCTTGAGTAGGTGTGTAGCAATTTTGACAACAATGGAAAATGAAGTACTAGGGTTTGAGGTAGTTAAGGAATTGTATGAAGGTGATCCAGATTTTGGTGATGTTGAGACAAACTTAAGGATCCTATAGTAGGTAGTGGTTCTTTTGATTATTTGATGTAGGATGGTTATTTGTTTAGGGGGAAACAATTGTGCATCCCTGCTGGTTCAATGAGAGAAAATATTATAAGAGAATTGCATAGTGGGGGGTTGGCTAGACACTTTGGTATAAGTAAGACAATTTCTCTTGTTGTAGAAAAGTATTATTGGCCAAAGGTAAAGAGGGACATAAGTAGGATTGTAGCAAGATGTAGAGTGTTCCAAATGGCTAAGGGCCATGCATAGAATACTGGGTTGTATATGCCATTACCTATCCCTACAGGGCCATGTGTTGATTTGAGTATGGATTTTGTGTTAGAACTTCCTAACACACAGTGAGGGAATGATTCTATCTTTTTTGGTTGATAGATTCTCTAAGATGGCACATTTCATTTCTTGTAAAACAACTAATGATGCTTCTAGAGTTGCAGATTTGTTTTTTTCAGAAGTGGTTAGATTGCATGGAGTTCCAAGAATGATCACTTCAGATCGGGACATGAAGTTTTTGAGTCACTTTTGGAAGGACTCTATGGAGGAAATTGGGGACACAACTACAGTTCAGTAGTGCATATCACCCCCAGACTGATGGGAAGATGGAAGTAGTGAACAAAAGCTTGGGAAATCTCCTACGTTGCATAGTTGGAGAAAAGCCAAAACAATGGGACTTAGCTTTACCACAAGCTGAGTTTGCATATAATAGCTTGGTAAACAGGTCAACAGGGAGGTCTCCTTTCCAGATTGTATATGGTAGGAATCCCAAGGGGGTCCTAGATCTGATTGTGCTACCAGGTGAAGATAAAACTAGTGATGATGCAGAAGCATTTGCAGAACACATTCTACAGCTGCAAGATGAAGTGAGGGAAAAGATGAAAGTGAGTAATGCACAATATAAAACAGCTGCAAATGCCAGTAGGAGAGTAAGTGTATTCAAAGAAGGATATATGGTGATGGTTCATCTTAGAAAGGAGAGGTTTCCAAAGGGGACATATAATAAACTCAAGTATAAGAAGATTGGGCCATGTAGGATTCTGAAGAAAATGAGTGATAATGCCTACAAGGTGGAGCTACCTGAAAACTTTTCTATCTCACTAGTTTTTAATGTTTCTAACTTATATAAGTTTCCAGGTCATGATGAAAATGTTGCAGAGGAGGAAGAAATAAACTGGGAGCAACAGATGCCGAAGAAGAAAAAGGAAAGGGTAATGCGTGTCTTGGACCAAAAGACAGTCACTACTAGACATGGGAGCTACAACAGATATTTGGTATAGTGGGAAGGTTTGCAGCAAGAAGAAAATACTTGGATTCCTGAGTGGGAGTTGAGGAAAATTGACAGTGCAAAATTAGATGAATTTTGTCAACTGAATTCGCAGGAGCTTGAATTCTTTTCAACCAGGGGAGAATGATGCGGGAGCATAACTTGTGAAGACCTTAACTTTTGATCTGACCGTTGGATCATCCTGAAATTTTATAGGGT
>JAHRHJ020000457.1:0-71084 GCA_019776745.2 Taxus chinensis | reverse complement strand
TTTCTCTCGAGAGATCAGTTGCGGGCTTGGTCAAGTGGCTAGAAGGTCGGCTTTGGGTGCGAGTAAGGAGGCATTAGTTATGGATGTGAGTCTAGACCAAGTCATGGCTATTAATTAGGTTAGTTTAGGGTTAGGGCTAGGTCATGATGAGGTGGCAAAGTGAGGTGGCGGGTAAGGTGATGTGGATTTATCAATTACAAGGTAATTAATAAATAATTGTGTAAAGTTTAGGTAATGAGGTTAGGTTGCGAAATGGGATGTGGGTCACAAGGGGTCGTAAGACACGAATTTGGTGTCTACAGTATGATGAAGGTTGACATGTTGTTGGAATTTTATGCAACATTTGACGTAGTTACCAAAATCAAGGTTAAGGGTTGGCCAGTAATAGCCTAGGTGAAGGATATGCTTAGCAACAACAAGGCCACTGAAATGACCTCCATATATGCCATCATGAACTTCCTTAATAGTATAAATTTTAGAACTTGTGAGGCATCGTAAGAGAATACCATCAAAGCCATGCTTATAGACGAGGCCCCCATGATGACATAATGAGAGACCTTTTTAAGGAAGGCGAGTTGTCCGTTACGGGTGATATCAGGGGGTAGAATGGAGAGATAAATATCATCAGAGTATTGTTTATACCACATGTCGCTCGGGTCGGGGGTAGCAGTTCTAATAGAGTAAACATTGTGAGGTAAGTAAGAAGGTGATTGGAGTCATTGTATAGTGATAAATATTTTAGAATTGGTGGGCGAAGACGGTATTTGAGAAGCCAAGCAGGCCATGGTGTCTACATATTTGTTAGTTCAACAAGGGATGGTTTGTAGGGCATAACGGTCAAAGGTGGTAAAAATTATATCCAGATGATGTTTATAATTTTGAAGTATCTTGTTATGACATTGGTATATACCATTAACTTGGTTTACAACTAATTGAGAATCACCAAAGATGTTGATCAATTTGACATCTAGGGCATAGGCATCTCGAAGACCTAATACGAGTGCTTCGTTTTTGGTGATATTGTTTGTGCATTCAAAATCAAGTTTGAAAGACAAAGGCATGGGTTCACCATCAATAAAAATGGGGATAATACCAGCCCTACCCCCATGCTGACACTTGGAACCATTGAAGAAGAGTGTCATTTGGTAAGGGGTTTCATCTAGGGAAAGGGTAGCAATGGACTCATCTTGAAAGTCAAAATTAGAGGGTTGATACTTGGAAATAGGTGCGTCGGCCAATTGGTCGGTGATAGATTAGCATTTGATGGACTTTTGATGAATGAATTCAAGGTTGTGGTCAGCCAAAAGCATAAGCCAACATGTGGCACATTGATTTTGGTAAGTTTTGGCATACATGAAATGTAGGGGGTCGGTTTTGGTTACAATATAGGTTTTGTGGCTAAGTAGGTAATGATGGAGTTTTGTGGTAACAAAAATTAAGGCTAAGAAAAGTTTTTTAGGATGAGTGTATTAGGTTTTGTATTCCAAAAGAGTATGGCTTATGTAATAAAACACTTTCTCCCTATGTTGTTCATCACGATGAGTGAGCATGGCTCCCAAGGAGTGATCAGTAGCTGAGATGTATAGGTAGAAAGGTTGATCGTCTTTAGGTGGAATAAGTACGGGTGGTTGGATAAGGTATTGTTTTAGGGCCTCAAAAGCTTTGTGGAAGTCATCATCCCATTTAAAGGAGACATCCTTCTTGAGAAAATGATGAAATGGTTGGCATTGATCAAATAATTGTGAAATGAAATGGAAAATAGACTGCAACTTACCTTGCAGGCTACGAAGTTGTATAAGGTTAGTGGGTAGATGTATTTTGAGAATGGCCTTGACTTTAGTAGGATAAAATTCTATACCACATAGGGAAACAATAAATCCCAAGAGTTTTCTTGAGAGGACTACAAAGACACACTTCTCAGGCTGAAGGAAAATGCAATATTTAATGAGATGGTCAAAGATGGTTTTGAGGAAGGTAAGGTCTTGGAGTGGTGCTTAGATTTTCCAAGAGATCATCCACATAATCTTCCAATATACGATGCATGATATCATGGAAGATGTAATTCATAGCCCGTTGATAAGTGGCACCGGTGTTTTTAAGGCCAAAAGGGATGAATCAGTAGCAGAAGGTCCCCCAAGGGGTGATGAATGTGGTTTTATGTGGATCCTCTGGGGCAAGCAGGATTTGTTATAACCTAAAAAGCCATCCATGAGTGATAGCATCTCGTGACCAACGGTAAGGTCAACCAGTTGGTCAATACCAGGTAAGGGGAAGTCATCTTTTGGGTAGGATAGGTTGAGGTCACAGAAATTTGTGAAAATGTAGAATCCCCCTATCACCTTAGTGATAGGGACAATGTTATAAATCTAATGAGGATAATCAATGGGTAATATGAAGGAAACGGAAAGAAGGCGTTAAAGTTATTATTTGACAAGAAGGGCAATGTGAGGGTTCATTTTCCTTAGCTTTTTTTTGATGGGTTTGGCATTAGGAACCATTACGATATTGTAGACCACTATGGTGGGGTCAATAACGGGCATGTCTGCATAAGACCAAGCAAAAGTGTGGTTATGATCTTTGAGAAAATAAGTGATGGCTTCCTGTTTAGCAACATCCGAAGATTGGCTAATCTTTAGGATGTGTGGGTCATCCTGAGTATGAATGTTGATTTCAATAATTGATTCATTCACATGGTTTGAGTCTTAGAGGGTAATGAATGATGAATATATGAGTCTTCTACACCA
The DNA here is from genome assembly GCA_019776745.2 of Taxus chinensis. Lineage (NCBI taxonomy): Eukaryota > Viridiplantae > Streptophyta > Pinopsida > Cupressales > Taxaceae > Taxus > Taxus chinensis. The sequence continues at coordinate 68,340 of JAHRHJ020000457.1, read as the reverse complement.
AGGTAGGTGAGTATAGATTCATCATCCTGACATTGAATGACCTTAATTGAAGGTGTATCATTATCAATCATTTTAGGATATAGGAAGGGAAGTGGGGAAGGGGCCTTGCCCTCACATTGATAAGTCAGAGACACTAAGGAAATGGTGTTTATGAAAAAAAATTTTAGGAGGGATAGATTCAGGATCCATCGACTCCGTTGGTGAGGGTGGTGATGAAGGCAGAGTGGGTGAATATGGTGGAGAAGGGCTTATGTCCTTGATGAGTTCAATGTGGGCCTATTTGGTAGGTGGTTTAGGCAATTTGATACCACTATGGTCATTATGTTTGTGGGAAGTACATGGAATAATGGTATGGAGTCCTTGCTTGTAAAATCAAAAACCAAAACCCTTCCATACACATCGGTGCAAGAAGGTGTGGGGAAAATGATGATTGGTGAGAGACTGGAAGTCAGTGGAAAATTGGTGGGTTTGTGATAGTGGTTCAGGTGTGTACGTTGTAGTATCAGGTCCCCCATAGGTGAGACTGGAATGAAGATGAGGACCATAAAGGAGGCATTCTCCTATGCGGTGATCATAGTGAGGGTGTTGGTGAAAACTTCCATACTCTTGTGAAGTAAGGAGTGTGTTGACACTATATAGGTGGTATTCCCCCAGAGTGAGGTGTTGAAAAACACCTTCCAAGCGATCGATGGTTAGTATGTGGGTAGTAGGACTAGATGATATGTCATAGGTCAATGCGGAGGTTGAGTTAACAGATTGGGAGACTGATGGATTGGCCATGAAGGTTGTGGTGGTGCTAGGAGTGGAAGAGGTATGTGCAGTGGAAGTGTAGGTGAAGTGATAGTGGTTGTGGAGGTAGATGCCTTAATGGGTATAAGAACATCATTAGGTCAGTAAATCATGTTGCATGTTTTAAAAGGTGATGGATCAGCTATAATGATATAGGGGTGTCCTTCATGTTCAAACTTTACACAATGATGAAAAGGTGGAAGGAATGAAACCCATGAAACAACCCTAGGGTCTTCAAGCAACAAGTTATATTGTAATTCCCCCTCTAAGATGTAAAATAATTTTGGGTAAAGTGCGTGGCCCTACATGAATGTTAAGGATCATGGTGCCTAAGGTATAAGTAATAGCATCATTGAATGACCGCAACATGATGGGGTTGGCACACATGCAACTAGAAGGGATATTCATTTGTTGGAATGCTTTTGAAGAGATGATGTTTAGGCTAGCGCCCCTGTCAATCATAACATGACGTACCCGAATGTCTCGGACATAAGCTGAGATGAAAAGAGCAGGGTCAGGATCTTCAGCACCAAAGTCGATAATTTTGTCTTCGGAGAAACTGACAGCAGCGGCTTGCTGTACAGAGACAGAAGTGGTTGGGGAGATAGATTGTTTGGTGAGTGAAGCAACGTGATTGGGTGTTAGAATAGAGGTAAAAGGAAAGGTTTCATTAGGTAAGACCTCTATCCCTTGAAGGATTTCAACGAGAGCTTGTCGATGAGATTCAGAAGTCTGAATGAGATCATACAGTGTCATTCTTCACAATGTGAGGATCCTCTTCTGTGTGGATGTTGATTTCTATAGTTGATTCGTTCAACATGGTTTGAGTTTCAGATGGTAAGGCGTGCGTTGAATATAAGAGTCATCCGCACCAAGGTAAGTGAGGATGGAGTCATCATCCTGGCACTCAACAACATTAATCGAAGGCGAATCCTCTTCGATCATGTCTGGATATAGAAGGGGGATAGAAGAGGGGTCCTCATTATTGCATTGATAATTGAGAGGACCTAGGAAGATAGCATTTATGAGAAAAAAAAGTTAGGAGGGATAGATTCAGGATCTATCAACTCTGTGGGTGACGATGGCCAAATGGGTGATGATGGTTCGGTAGGGGTGATGTCGTTGTCATCTAGGATACAACTGACACGAGGTTCTCCGGTGTAAGTGTTTCAGGAAAACTGAGACCACTGCGATCATTGTGTTTGCGTGTAGTCACGGGAATGAGTGTATGTCGGCCTTGTTCATAAAGACCAAAACCAAAGCCTTTCCAAGCACAGCGAGTCAAGAAGGTGAGGGCGAAACGATGATTTGTCAAGTATTGAAAATCGGATTGGAAGGGAACCACACCAAGAGGAGGTTCAGGGGTAATGGAGGATGCGTCAACACCCCCATATGTTAGGTTGGTGCGGCAATGGGGTGGTCCGTAAGAGATTACTTCCCCCACACGACGGTCATAGGTAGGATGTGCATGTAACTGTCCGTACTCCTGTGGGGTATGGAAAGAACTAACGTTATATAGGCGATACTCCCCTAGCGTAAGGCGTTGAAAAACATCTACTAAGGGGTCTGAGGTTGGGATGTTAGCTGCGGGAAAGGAAGTGGTTTTTGCAACGGTGGTTTCATTGGTTGAAGGTGTAGGTGCGTGTTGAAGTGAATGGTTGAGGTACATGGTTGAAGTGGATGGTTGGGTTGGATGAATGGGTGTCTTGACTGGTACAAGCACATCATTAGGGCGATATAACATATTGCAGGTTTTGAAGGGGGGAGGATCAGCTTTTACGGTGTAGGACTTCCCCTCGTACTCAAATTTTATGCATCTATGTAAGGTGGAAGGAACGCATCCCATAGCCCGGATCCAAGGGCGGCCTAACAACATATTGTATTGGAACTCTCCCTCAAGGACATAGAAGAGTTTGGGTAAAGTACGTGGTCCTACACGAATGTTAAGGATCACGGTGCCTAAGGTAGAGGTAATAGCATCATTGAATGACCGCAACATGATGGGGTTGGCACACATGCAGCTAGAAGGGATATTCATTTGTTGGAAGGCTTTTGAAGAGATGATGTTTAGGCTAGCGCCCCCGTCAATCATAACATGACGTACCTGAATGTCCTAGACATAAGCTAAGATGAACAGAGCAGGGTCAGGATCTTCAGCACCAAAGTCGATAATTTCATCTTCAGAGAAACTGACAGCCGCAAGCTGTACAGAGACAGAAGTGGTTGGGGCAGTGATTGTTCTGGTGAGAGAAGCAACGTGATTGGGTGTTAGAATGGAGGCAACAGGAAGGGTTTCATTAGGTAAGACCTCGATCCCTTGAAGAATTTCAACGAGAGCTTGTCGATGAGATTCAGAAGTCTGAATGAGATCATATAGTGTCATTTTTACGGGTGATTGGTGAAGCTGTTTGATCATGGCTCGATGGGCAACTCCATTAGAGACGGGGTAGGCGGGTCCACGAATAACCACTTTAGGTGGTGGTGCAATCGGGATGGTGGACGGAGAAAGAGAGTACGCAGGTGTGCTTTCTTTCGCTTTCTCATTGTTTTTCTGCCCTTGAGTAGCAACACTAATCATATTAATCTCGTAGACCTGAGATGAGGAAGATGGTTGGGATAAATCATGGTCTTCAAGAGGTGGGGTTGTAATAATGATAGATCTTGGTGAGGCGGGGACAGGTGGTATAGGAGAGGGAATTGAAGCTAAAGGTCTCTCCCTTCGTAAGTTGTCTTTCTTAACCTTTCTATCTGAGAGAGGTGACTGACGAAGGATGGCTTTTAAAGCTTTGCATCCCTCTACATCATGTCCTGGTGTGCGGTGGTAAGCGCAGATTTTAGACTCATCATAACCTATAGGTCGAGGTTTAGATGGGTCATAAGGTCTAAGTGGGGGTAGGGAAATGGTCACATTCTCCACCAACATAGCAAGGATTTTGGCGTAAGATCCTTTGAGTGGGTCAAAATCGGAGGAAGATGAGGGTATTGGTTGGGTGGGTTTTGGTAATGTTTGGGTATGGTTGGTTCGTACGGGTGGTGGTTTAGCCAAGGGGTGTTGATACGTGGTTTTAACTAAACGTAGTTTCTTTGGTGCAGGAGCTATGTTCAGCTGGTTAGATGATGAGACTACATATGACGTGGTATCGGGAAACAACCACGGAGAAAGGGAGTGACAGAAAACAAATCTTTTGATGATGGAATTTGTTTAGGGTTGATAGGGTGGACAGGATACGTGGGGTGACAGTGTTGATATACCCTTGGATCTCTGTATGGGTGCAGAAGGCGTAGGTCGTTTTAAGAAAACGCAGGAGGTATGATATATTGATGTAAGGTGGAGGGATGAGGTCCCAATATGGAAGGTAGGTGTGACGATGAGGGTTTTGTTGTGTGATAGAGGCAGGATTGAGTTTGTCTCCTAATGGGATGGACGGCTTTATTTTTAGATAAATCAAGTCACTTAGGTGGGTGTGTTAGACTGGGTATTGGTGAGGTCCCAAGTGTAGGGGAAGATTTGGTTAGGTTAATAGAGGTGGATGAGGTACTTGGTAGAGATGAGGGGGGTGAAGATGAGGATATAGGCATTTTGAGTTTCTGTAAACACTTCGGGTATATGGTAGAGGTGTCTGGATCGGTCATTTGCATTTGAGTAGAATAGGGGGTACTCAAACGTTCCCATAGGACCTGTCTATCTTCTGGAGAATGACAGTCTTCAGGTGTGAATTGGAACTTTTGTATGGAAGAAAGGTGGGTTGTGATTCCGTCCACTGTGGGTGTGATACAGGGGGTAGATGAGGCACTGTATCAATAGATGTTAAGAGGTCGACCGGTCGCTGAAAAGATTTAGGCGATGAAGGACTAATAGGTAGGAGGGCATGTTTGAGAGGATCTGTCATGTTTAAAGAATTTGGTGATGTTGGTGCAAGAGGTTTCTCGTCTAAGGATGACAAAAGGAGTGGCGAGCCTTCCTCTTGTGCAGCAAGAGCGGTAGAAGGGGACGTTTGGGAAATAGATAAATTAGATAACATCCACTCACAGTCTTGTAGGGATGTGGTGTAAGAAGACTCATCGATGAGAAGAGAAGTCTGGGCAGTTAACTCCTTTATGGGTAAAGGAATGATTTCACTTTGGCTTGATGGTGGTGAAGGAGGTTCGGACTCCTGTGTTAGTGAAGAGGCTTGATTCAAAATTTTCTCGATAGAGGCTTTTGGCTGGGAGTCGAAGACTGCATGGATCTCATGAACACTCTCCTCGGCTAAGATATCTTGGTTTACGTTACTGTTAGAAGAGTGATTCGGGAATGGTTTGTTGAAGATTTTCAAATTTTGGTTAGCAGGGGCATTAGGATTATCGAGGGTTATATCCCCTGCATCAACCATTTCCTGCACTATGTTTTTCAACATCTTGCAGTTTTCATGACTATGTCCCTTCACGCGGTGGAAGTTACAGAAGTCATTTTCTTTGTACCAGGAAGGTATGGCGCGAGTGGAATCAAACCCGGAATGAGGTTTAACAGGAGGTAAGGTAATGGCTCCTGCTTTGAGCAATTTTTCCAATATCACACCATATGTTTCTCCCAAGGGAGTGTAGTTGATGGGCTCTGCTTTATACTTATAGGTGGTTTTTGGTGGGGTATTAGACGGTGGTTGGGATTTTACCATCACCGCGTGGACAGCTCCTTTTGATTTCGAAGAAGTGGATGTGTGAGGAGTGGTGGTGTTTGGTTTATTGGTAGAATCTGGAGTTCGGAAATTGGGGTTTTTGTTGCGCAACCGCAATTTCTCTTCTTCTAAGGCTCGAATTTCTAGTTTTCGAGCCATAGTAAAGGCCTCATCAAATGTACGGAAAGTTTGAATTTGGAGGGTAGGAGAGATGTGCTTAGCGCAGGCCCGCGTAAACAGTTCGATAAGTTCGGTTTGAGGCAAGGCATATGTAAGTTGGTTGATAAGGCCCCGCCATCGTCCAACGAAATCTGCGATAGATTCGTCTTCAAATTGTCGGATGGCATAGAGGTCGGTGATAGATACTTTCTTGGCAATGTTAATGGAGAAATGATCCAAGAAAGATTGGGCTAGCTGGTTAAAAGAGAAGATTGAGTGCTGGGTTAAAGCACTGTACCACTCCAAGGCGGGTCCTGATAAGGACATGGGAAAGGTGCGGAGTAACAAGGCATCATCATGAGCAATCAAATAACAAGCATGTCTAAATGATCGCAAGTGTTGTTGAGGGTCCTCTTTACTATTAAAACGAGTAAATTTTGGCAACTCCCATTGAGGAGGATATGAATGAAGGGGGACAGAAGGGTGAATAGGCTCCCGAAAAACTTGCTCGTATGTCAAGGCGCTACGACTTCCTGAAACAGAAGCCTCCAGGTTTTGCATTTTGTCCATCATTTGTTTAATTAAATCAGTAGTTGGATGAGATGATGGTGTGGTTGTGGTAAACGGAGGCAAATTGGGCCAAGGGCCACCGCTAGACAATGGTGGGGTTAAGTGTTGATAAGGTATGGAGGATGAATATGTTGAGGCACCTGAATAGGGATGTCCTATATAAGGATGTTGAGGTCACTGGATACGTGTATGGGAATGAAAAGGTAGGCGGAGCTTGAGAAGGAAAGCTCGTGTGGATAGGTGGCAGAGAGCAAGTCATGAACGGAGCAGTCTGCAAGAGAGATGAGGTAGGGGCAGTCGGTGGTAATGATATGTGGGGTCCAAGATTAACCAAAGGAAAGCCAATCTGTGTCGTATGAACCTCTGAAGCCGTCGGATTGGGAGACGGGGCTAGAGGTGCAGGAAGCAAGGCGGTGTTATCAGGCGGAGTGGGAGCTAAATGAGCAGCTATACTAATAGGCATGCCAACAAGGAGCTGACCATCAGGCGTACGGTCAGGGGTATGAGACAAATAGTATTGTACAGCGCTAGGATTAGCATCCAGAAATTTGGCAAAGTCCTTATCTCCCACAGGAATTTTAGGAACCTCACTGGTGTCCATAGGATTCCCCATAGAATGTGAAGGGGGTGATTCAGGCAAAGAAACAGAGCAAGCATGTGAAACCATGGCGGCGGCTTGCTTTCGAGTGATAACAACCATGGACAGGAGTTCACAGTAGGGTTTCAATCTGTCAGGAACAGAAACAAACTCAGACTGGTAAATTGGTAGGTTGCTGGTGTGTCAGGATTTGGAAAAGATAGTAACCGATATCGGTCTAGTAACCGATGTCGGTTATACTATAGCCGACGTCGGTCAGGTAACCGATGTCGGTGTAAGAAGTCTGGGCTAACAAAATAGAAAAGGCTGCTAATTTGATTTTTAACAACATTTAGTATATTTATCAAATTATTGATCACAGAAGACAGAGTATGAGAAAGAAAACAGAACTAAAAACAAGCAAGATGCACACGCAAATCCAGAGACTAACCCTAGGGTTAATTTTAATTATTGTGGGCTTATGCCTTTAGACGCGGAATGATGTCAATCCTAAACAAAAGACTTAGGGGAAATGTCAAGTTTGTTTTGGCTTATAAGGTTACCTCAATCGGGCGGAGGAATACCGCGGAAAAGGGGGGATGTTTGAGCTGTTGTGTTAATTGTGAAGTGATTCGGTATGTGTTGTGCAGTGAAAGTAAGATTAATTTCTTGTCAATACCGTGGATATCACCCCCATGTGTACGACCTGTTACTTAATCTATGTTCACTAGAATTGAAAACAACAAGCAGGAATGCAATGCACGTGTTTTAAACCCAAATCGAAAATGATATTCGATGAAGCAAAAGAGATGACTTTCACTAACACGAAACTAGGAAAGCAAGACAAATTCTTTACCAAAATATATAACAAAAGTGAATATCAGAAACAGCAAGTATGCTTCCTAAAATGAAAGCAAGCAAGAGAAACAGAAACCCGAAATGGGTCCCACCGGGCGTGCCAAAATGTTTCAATGTTTCTCGGAATAGAGTGTTCTATCCTTTCATTCCTTTTAGAAACAGATAAGGTTAGGGCTAGGAGGAATACCTGTTGAATGTCGAGATGGTGTGCGCGTACCGTAGAGAAAGATTAGGTTAATTGCGAAGAACTCCTTTTTGTCTTGGAAGGACTACCTGCAAATAAGAACACAAGACCACAAGATTTTGATTAGACAATAAATGAGGTAACTGCCTTGGGCCCAGGAAATATAAAACTTCCTTTCGAAGGTGGTCAGTTCCCCTGCTAATATGAATTAACACAAAAGACTGTAAAATATCAATTAAATTGCTTCGTTGAACTGGGTAGGGGAAAGGCTGGTTTTCTGGTTTTGAGTCAGAGGAACCGATACCGGTTACTGATAACCGATATCGGTTAGGTAACTGAAGGTGGTTGTTTTGGTGGGGTCTTCTTGGTAGGGTATTGTGTTGTTTGTAAGGCTGTATATGGTGATATTAGGAAATGGGGTGATGAGAGGTAGAAGAATGATAGTTAGATGCAATGGCACGTTGGGTAGTAGATCTAGGAATGGATTTATGAGGACTGTGATTCAAAAGTCTAAGAAATGTTATTAAAGAGGACATGCAAGATGTGACTTACTGGTTATTGACGAGAAGGTCCAAGAACTGTGATGACAAAGGTAGAACTCAGGTAGGATGGCTCCTGACAATCAGAAGATGAGACACTTCCTCCCGATGATTCCACTCTTGTCTCTGCTCTGGTCAAGTGAAGATCTGGACTCTGTCCTTCTCTGCTCTTCTTGTTTCTTCAATTGTCTCTGTTGATCCAAGAAATCCTTTTTCTGATCTCCTGATGATCCCGATTGAAAATGAAATTCCGATCCTTTGTTTTGGTTTGGGGAGCCCATTTACAGGGAACCGATGGCGGTTACGTAACCGACGGCGGTCGAGTAGGAACCGGCATCGGTAAGGAAAAAGTAGGCTATTTTTAGTAAAATAGCCCACCTTCCCTGCTTTTCTCCCGAGAGATTAGTTGCGGGCTTGGTCAAGTGACTAGAAGGTCGGTTTTGGGTGCGAGAAAGGGGTCATTAGTCATGGGTGTAGGTGTAGACCAAGTTATAGGTCTTAATTAGGTTAGTTTAGGGTTAGGGCTAGGTCATGATGAGGTGGCAAAATGAGGTGGCAGGTGAGGTGATGTGGATTTATCAATTACAAGGTAATTAATAAATAATTGTGTAAGGTTTAGGTGATGAGGTTGGGTTGCGAAATGAGGTACGGGTCACAAGGGGTCGTAAGACACAAATTTGGTGTCTACAACCAAAACCATAACACCTTATCAAACCTAAACTTTCAATGGTAGTAACAGTTAACTAAATCAGAACCAAATTCTAAAATCATTTTGTCTGCCTCTCCAATGAAAATAATAAATGGGGATGACTGAAACTACCTCTTTCAAATACCCAATTTGTATTGAGTATTTCCTTTTAACAAAATTTAACCTCTGAAGATTTAGTCAGTTCCTCATTTATTGTCTAAAGAGTGAAACATCTGGTGGCTGAGTTGTACTCGAAGTTAAACTTCCAAAAAAGGTACACTGCTCATGAGGACAAAGGTCTGAGCATCTGTTGATTCTTCAACATAAAATGATCTCCTCTTGAATAGACTATATCTTCATTTCAAAAATACTAAAAATTTACCATAATATTCCCACAACTTTTTACTAATGACTTTAAACACCTCATCTGTAATTTTCATGATATTAGACTTCGAAGATAATTTTCATACAACAGATCTGATTCCAAAAAATGTCTATGATTAACAGTACCTCCAAATGTGAAACAAATGTGTAAATTATTAGCAAGATTGGTTGCTAGTTTTTGTCAAGAAAAACAATGATTAGTTTCTTCTCATCAAGTTATTTAGAATGTTCTACAACTAAAAACCTTCTTCATTCCTAATTTATCAATCTTTGACTTCTAACATTGAAAAACACTATCTTGATAGGTAACATAGGCAAAATTTATACATAGAATAGGTCAAACCATAGAGAGATTGATCAGGTTCAGATTGCTTGAGGTCATATCATTGGTCAGCTTGACATTTCTAATACGAAATTGAATTCCTCAACCTACAAGCTTCTTCACCCAGCTTTATACTTTATTCACCTTGTCATCATGATTGACCTCCTTATAGGAAGAATTGAAAGTTTCCTTTCAAGGATTTTGATCCAACCTTTCATTGCTTTGTATGAATTAACTCAAATGCTTTGGTGCAAGACCCCACTGTTTTGGGAAGAATCTCCAGGAAATTAATTTCCTGCGTTGAAACCTTGGAATAACAGGATGAAGTCACTTTGGTTCTTGAAGACAGTATTCAACAGTTTAGTTCCTCCGGAATTATTTCTAAAATTTATCCCCTCAAATTGGTACCGTGGGGCAATGATTCAACAGCATGGAGTGGTTTATCTACCATTACATATATAGTGTACATGCAACTGTTTATTAAGGTACGTAACCACAAGTTCTTAGAAATTCTTTTGAATCTCATTTTACCTTTTACTCATGGACCATTTGTCTATCAATCTTCCGAAAAAGGTCATCTGAGTGTTCATGGTTTCACATTTGAGACCTTGGAAGGCATGACCACCTGGGAACCTTAAGTAGGAACATAAAAATATTCATACACACTTGTCCACAATAGCTATTATTACAACTAAAGCTAAAATTCTAAGAAATGTTACCTTGTAGACTTCAAAATTGAAGAGTACCATGCATCTTTTTTATCACCTGTCATTAACCAATTAGCACTAAAATAGTCCCAATGAAAGATAAGAACCTTATGATGTTCCAAGGCTATGATGTAAAATTTAAAATATTTCTTACTTAAATACATGAGCTCAAAGATAGTTATCTTCCATCCTATAAACTGAAGATCAGATTATTCAGGAAAATGCAAAAGAGCTTGAAGCACACTTGATTCACGCTGCAGTTTAATGGGCCATGGTTCACATAGAGGATAATCATTTGAATAATCTTGGTAGATTTTGAGAAAACATAAAGGTAAAATCCAAGCCTATTATCCCACTAACTTGAATTAACTTAGTTCTGCAAAATTTTGTCCCACTACTTAAATGCTCTAGATTCTAATTTGCATGGAACCTATAACTGGAAAATCCCAAATCATGATTCTATTTGAAGAATAGTATCACCTAGGGAACCTCTCTCAGAAACATTCAAGTGACACTGATTTCCCGAAGACCTATGCCAGTAAACCAACAATAAATTACCATCTTTGGGTTCACCTCAGATTGCGCCCACTACCTAGAGTCTTAAATGGGTTGGCCATTTAAGATCCTTCCAAAAATACTCACTGGAAGTATTGAAGAAGAAAGTATTATAATGAATCCATATTGCATGCTCAACAGTCTAGATGTATTGCTCTCAATCAACCTACTTCTGCAGAAATTGGACCTATGGCTCCACCATTTGAAGGAATCAATCATTATCACCAAATGAGTTTTTCTCTATTAATATCTAGTATACATTCATATCATATTTTACATCAGTCTATAAGGGTTCTAATATTGTTGGTCAGCAAATTCGTGTCTTACGACCCCTTGTGACCCGCATCCCATTTCGCAACCTAACCTCATTACCTAAACTTTACACAATTATTTATTAATTACCTTGTAATTGATAAATCCACATCACCTTACCCGCCACCTCACTTTGCCACCTCATCATGACCTAGCCCTAACCCTAAACTAACCTAATTAAGACCCATGACTTGGTCTAGACTCACATCCATAACTAATGCCTCCTTACTCGCACCCAAAGCCGACCTTCTAGCCACTTGACCAAGCCCGCAACTGATCTCTCGGGAGAAAAGCAGGGAAGGTGGGCTATTTTACTAAAAATAGCCTACTTTTTCCTTACCGATGCCGGTTCCTACTCGACCGCCGTCGGTTACGCAACCGCCATCGGTTCCCTGTAAATGGGCTCCCCAAACCAAAACAACGGATCGGAATTTCATTTTGGAGATCAGTCAAAGGATTTCTGGATCAACAGAGAGCATTGCGAGCGAGGAACAGAGTCCAGATCTTCACTTGACAGAGCAGAGACGAGTAAAGAAACCAGAAGTGTTTACAACCAAGGAGATCAACTTGCATCTTGGTCAAAACCAGTAAGTCACATCTTGCATGTCCTTTGTTATAACATTTCTTATGCTTCTTGAATCTCAGTCCTCCTAAATCCGTTTCTGAATCCACTACCCAACGTGCCATTGCATCTAACTGTCATTCTTTTGCTTCTAATCATCCCATTTCCTAATACCATCCAAAAACCAGCCATTACAAACACCATAGCTACCAAGAAGATCCTAGAACCCACCGGTATCGGTTATCAGTAACCGGCATCGGTTATCAGTAACCGGCATCGGTTCCTCTGATCAAAACCAGAAAACCAGCCTTTCCCCCTACCCAGTTTAACGAAACAATTTAATTGATATTTTGCAGTCTTTTGTGTTAATTCATATTAGCAGGGGAACTGACCACCTTCGAAAGGAAGTTTTATATTTCCTGGGCCCAAGGCAGTTTCCTCATTTATTGTTTAATCAAAATCTTGTGGTCTTGTGTTCTTATTTGCAGGTAGTCCTTCCAAGACAAAAAGGAGTTCTCCGCAGTCAGCCTGATCTTTCTCTACGGTACGCGCACACCATCTCGACATTCAACAGGTATTCCTCCTAACCCTAACCTCATCTGTTTCTAAAAGGAATGAAAGGATAGAAGCAACTCTATTCCCAGAAGCCGAAACATTCCGAGCGAAACATTTTGGCACGCCCGGTGGGACCCATTTTGGGTTTCTTTCTCTTGCTTATTTTCATTTTAGGAAGCATATTTGCTGTTGCTGCTTTTGTTATATATTTCGTAAAGAATTTGTCTTGCTTTCCTAGTTTCGCATTAGTGAAAGTCATCTCTCTTGCTTCATCGAATATAATTTTCGATTTGGGTTTAAAACACGTGCATTGCATTCCTGCTTGTTGTTCTTCAATTCTAGTGAACATAGATTAAGTAACAGGTCGTACACGTGGGGGTGATATCCACGGTATTGACAGGAAATTAACCTTAGTTTCACTGCACAACACATACCGAATCACTTCACAATTAACACAACAGCTCAAACATCCCCCCTTTTCCGCGGTATTCCTCCGCCCGATTGAGGTAACCTTATAAGCCAAAACAAACTTGACATTTCCCCTAGGTCTTGTTGTTTAGGATTCTGACATCATCTTACGTCTAAAGGCATAAGCCCACGATAACTAAAATTAACCCTAGGATTAGTCTCTAGATTTGCGTGTGCCTCTTGCTTGTTTTCAAATTCTGTTTTCTCTGTCATACTTTGTCTTCTGTGATCAATAAGTTGATAAATATACTCAACGTTGCTAAAAATCAAATTAGCAGCCTTTTATATCTTCTTATCCTAGACTTTTGACACCGGCATCGGTTAAGGGACCGACGTCGTTTTCTCTGTGACCGACACCGGTTACTAAACCGATATCGGTTACTGTCTTCATCAGCCCCTGACAAACCAGCAACTTGCCAAATTCATCATTCTGAGGTTGTTTTTGTTCTTGATAGATTGAAACTTTCCTGTGTGTTCTTGTCTATGGTTGTCATCACTCGGAAGCAAGCCGCCGCCATGGTTTCACATGCCTGCTCTGTGTCTTTGCCTGAATCACCCCCTTCACATTCTATAGGGAACCCTACGGACACCAGTGAGATCCCCCAAATTCCTGTAGGAGACAAGGACTTTGCCAAATTTCTGGATGCTAATCCCAGCGCTGTACAATACTATTTGTCTCATGCCCCCGACCGTACGCCTGATGGTCAGCTCCTTATTGGCATGCCTATTAGTATAGCTGCTCATTTAGCTCCCACTCCTCCTGATAACACTGCCTTACTTCCTGCATCTCTAGCCCCGTCTCCCAATCCGACAGCTTCAGAGGTTCATACGACCCCGATTAGCTTTCCTTTGGTTAACCTTGGACCCCACGTATCGTTACCACCAACTGCCCCTATCTCATCTCTCTTTCAGACCACTCCATTCATGACTTACTCTCTGCCACCTATTCACACGAGCTTTCCTTCTCAAGCTCCGCCTACCTTTTCATTCCCATACACGTATCCAGTAACCTCAACACCTTATATGGGACATCCCTATTCTGTGGCACCATCATCTCATCCAACCACAGATTTCATCAAACAAATGATGGACAAAATGCAAAACCTGGAGGCTTCCGTTTCAGGAAGTCGTAGCGCCTTGACATACGAGCAAGTTTGTCGGGAGCCCATTCACCCTTCTGTCCCCCTTCATTCATATCCTCCTCAATGGGAGTTGCCAAAGTTTACTCGTTTTAACAGTAAAGAGGATCCTCAACAACACTTGCGATCATTTAGACATGCTTGTTATTTGATTGCCCATGATGACGCCTTGTTACTCCGCACCTTCCCCATGTCCTTATCAGGACCCGCCTTGGAGTGGTACAGTGCTTTAACCCAGCACTCGATCTTCTCTTTTAACCAACTAGCCCAATCTTTCTTGGATCATTTCTCCATTAACATTGCCAAGAAAGTATCTATCACTGACCTCTATGCCATCCGACAATTTGAAGACGAATCTATCGCAGATTTCGTTGGACGATGGCGGGGCCTTATCAACCAACTTACGTATGCCTTGCCTCAAACCGAACTCATCGAACTATTTACGCGGGCCTGCGCTAAGCACATCTCCCCTACCCTCCAAATTCAAACTTTCCGCACATTCGACGAGGCCTTTACCATGGCTCGGAAACTTGAAATTCGAGCCTTAGAAGAAGAGAAATTGCGGTTGCGTAACAAAAACCCCAATTTCCGAACTCCTGATTCTACCAACAAGCCAAACACCACCACTCCTCACGCGTCCACTTCTTCTAAATCAAAAGGAGCTGTCCACGCGGTAATGGTCAAATCTCAAACACCGTCCAATACTCCGCCGAAAACCACTTATAAGTACAAAGCCGAGCCCACCAATTACACTCCCTTGGGAGAAACTTATGGCGTCATCCTGGAGAAATTGCTCAAAGCTGGGGCTATCACCTTGCCCCCTGTTAAACCTCACTCTGGGTTTGACTCCACCCGCGCAATACCTTCCTGGTACAAAGAAAATGACTTTTGTAACTTTCACCGCGTAAAAGGACATAGTCATGAAAACTGCAAGATGTTGAAAAACATAGTGCAGGAAATGGTTGACGCAGGGGATATAACCCTCGATAATCCTAACGCCCCTGCTAACCGAAATCTGAAAATTTTCAACAAGCCATTCCCGAATCACTCGTCCAACAGTAACGTGAACCAAGATATCTTAGCCGAGGAGAGTGTTCATGAGATCCATGCAGTCTTCGATTCTCAGCCAAAAGCCTCTATTGAAAAAATTTTAAATCAAGCCTCTCCACCAACACAGGAGTTTGAACCTCCTTCACCACCATCAAGCCAAAGTGAAATCATTCCTTTACCCATAGAAGAGTTAACTGCCCGGACTTCTCTTCTCATCGACGAGTCTTCTTACACCACATCCCTACAAGACTGTGAGCGGATGCTATCTAATTTATCTATTTCCCAAACGTCCCCTTCTACCACTCTTGCTACACAAGAGGAAGGCTCGCCACTCCTTTTGACATCCTTAGACGAGAAATCTCTTACACTAACATCACCACATTCTTTAAACGTGACAGATCCCCTCGAACACGCCCTCCTACCTATTAGTCCCTCATCGCCTAAATCTTTTCAACGACCGGTTGACCTCTTAACATCTATTGATACAGTGCCTCATCTACCTCCTGTGTCACACCCGCAGTGGACTGGAATTACAACCCACCTTTCTTCCGTACAAAAATTACAAATCACACCTGGAGACTGTCATTCCACAGAAGATAGACAGGCCCTATGGGAACGTTTGAGTACCCCTTTTTCTACTCAAATGCAAATGACTGATCCTGATGTCTCCACCATATACCCGAAGTGCTTACAGAAGCTTAAAATGCCCCTGTTCTCACCTTCACCCCCCTCACCTCTACCAAATGCCCCGTCCACTTCTATCAACTTAACCAGATCTTCCCCTACGCTTGGGACCTCACCAATGCCCAGTCTAACGCACCCGCCTAAGCGACTCGATCTATCCAAAAATAAATCCGCTCCGCCACCTAGGAGACAAACTCAATCCGTGCCCCTATCACAATCAAAACCATCATCGTCATACCTACCTTCCATATTGGGACCCCATCCCTCTACCTTACATCAATATATCATACCTCCTGCGTTTTCTTCAAAACAACCTACGCCTTCCGCACCTATACAGAAATTCCAGGGTATAGCAACACCGTCACTCCGCGTATCCTGTCCACCTATCAACCCTAAACAAATTCCATCATCAAAAGATTTGTTTTCAGTCACTCCTATTTCCCCGTGGTTGTTTTCTGATACCACATCATCTGCGGCCTCATCATCCAACATAGCTTCTGCGCCAAAGAAATCACGTTTAGTAAAAACCATGTATCAACACCCCTCGGCTAAACCACCACCCGTGCGAACCAATCATGCCCAAACATTACCAAAACCCGCACAACCAATACCCTCATCCTCTTCCAATTTTGACCCACTCAAAGGATCTTACGCCAAAATCCTTGCTATGTTGGTGGAGAATGCGACCATTTCCCTACCTCCACTTAGACCTTATGACCCGTCTAAACCCGACCTATGGGTTACGATGAGTCTAAAATCTGCGCTTATCACCGCACACCAGGACATGATGTGGAGGGATGCAAAGCTCTAAAAACCATCCTTCGTCAGTCACCTCTCCCGGATAGAAAGATTAAGAAAGACAACTTACGAAGGGAGAGACCTTTAGTTTCCATTCCCTCTCCTATACCATCTGTCCCCGCCTCACCAAGATCTATCATTATTACAACCCCACCTCTTGAAGACCATGAGTTATCCCAACCATCTTCCTCATCTCAGGTCTACGAGATTAATATGATTAGTGTCGCTACTCGAGGGCAGAAAAACAATGGGAAAGCAAAAGAAAACACACCTGCGGCATCTCTTTCTCCGTCAAACATCCCGATTGCACCACCACCTAAAGTGGTCATTCGCGGACCCGCCTATCCCGTCTCTAATGGCATTGCCCACCGAAATATGATTAAACAGCTTCACCAATCGCCCGTAAAAATGACACTGTATGATCTCATTCAGACTTCTGAATCTCATCGACAAGCTCTCGTTGAGATCCTTCAAGGGATAGAGGTTTTACCTAATGAAACCCTGCCTGTCGCCTCCATTCTAACACCCAATCACGTTGCTTCTCTCACCAAACAACCCACTGCCCCAACCACTTCTGTCTCTGTACAACAAGCTGCTGCAGTCAGTTTCTCTGAAGATGAAATTGTCGACTTTGGTACAGAAGACCCTGACCCTGCCCTTTTCATCTCCGCTTACGTCCGGGACATTCGAGTACGTCGGGTTATGATTGACGGGGGCGCTAGCCTAAACATCATCTCTTCAAAAGCCTTCCAACAGATGAACATCCCTTCTAGTTGCATGTGTGCCAACCCCATCATGTTGCGGTCATTCAATGACGCTATTACTTCTACCTTAGGCACCGTGATCCTCAACATTCGCGTAGGACCACGTACTTTACCCGAACTCTTCTATGTCCTTGAGGGAGAGTTCCAATATAATATATTGCTGGGTCGTCCTTGGATCCGAGCCATGGGATGCGTTCCCTCAACATTACATAGATGCATAAAATTTGAGTACGAGGGGAAGTCTTACACCGTAAAAGCTGACCCTCCCCCCTTTAAAACCTGCAATATGTTATACCGCCCTAACGATGTGCTTATACCAATCAAGACACCCATACATTCAACCCAACCATCCTCCTCAAATGTACCTCAACCATCCACCTCAACCGCGCCTACGCCTTCAATTGATGAAACCACCATCGCAAAAACCACTTCCCTTCCCGCAGCTAACATTCCAACCTCCGACCCCTTAGTAGATGTTTTTCAGCGCCTTACGCTGGGGGAGTACCGCCTATATAACGTTAGTTCTTTCCCTACCCCGCAGGAGTACGGACAATTACATGCACATCCCACCTACGACCGTCGCGTGGGGGAGATAATCTCTTACGGACCACCCCATTGCCGCACTAACCTAACGTATGGGGGTGTTGACGCATCCTCCATTACCCCTGAACCTCCTCTTGGTGTGGTTCCTTTCCAATCCGATTTTCAATACTTGACAAATCGTCGTTTCGCCCTCACCTTCTTGACTCGCTGTGCGTGGAAAGGCTTTGGTTTTGGCCTTTACGAACAAGGCCGACATACACTCATTCCCGTGACTACCCGTAAACATAATGATCGCAGTGGTCTCGGTTTTCCCGAAACACCTACACAGGAGACACCTCCTGTCAGCTGTATCCTGGAAGAAGAAGACGTCGCCCCTACCAAACCATCATCACCCACTTTGCCATCATCACCCGCAGAATCTATAGACCCTGAATCCATCCCTCCTAACTTTTTTTTTTCATAAATGCTATCTTCATAGGTCCTCTCACTTATCAACGCGATAATGACGACCCATCTTCTTTGCCCCTTCTTTATCCAGACATGATCGAAGAGGATTCGCCTTTGATTAATGTTGTTGAATGCCAGGATGACGACTCCATCCTCACTTACCTTGGCGCGGATGATTCTTATATTCAACGAGCCTTACCATCTGAAACCCAAACTATGCTGAACGAATCTACCATAGAAATCAATATCCACACGGAGGAGGATCCTCACATTGTGAAGATTGGACAATCCCTTAACACATCAGAACAAGCCGCCTTTACTACCTTTCTCCGTGCTCGCAACCAAGCTTTCGCATGGTCTTACGCTGACATGCCAGGAATTGATCCTACCATCGCCGTCCATAACATCACCCTAAACCCCGATTCCAAACCAGTCAAACAGAAATTGAGAAAAATGCATCCACGCATTGCTCTCTTGGTCAAAGAGGAGCTCCAACGACTCCTTTCTGTTTCCTTCATCTTGCCTATTGACTATCCTCAATGGATTTCTAACATCGTACCTGTCACTAAAGCGACAGGGGGACTTCGGATATGCACAGATTTCCGGGATCTTAACCTCGCTTGCCCTAAGGATGACTTCCCCTTACCTAGCATTGACCAACTTGTTGATCTAACTGCAGGTCATGAGATGCTCTCTCTCATGGATGG
Source organism: Taxus chinensis (assembly GCA_019776745.2). NCBI lineage: Eukaryota > Viridiplantae > Streptophyta > Pinopsida > Cupressales > Taxaceae > Taxus > Taxus chinensis. Next base: position 49,324 of record JAHRHJ020000457.1, on the reverse strand, counting down.
CTTTTCAGGATACAACCAAATTTTGGTTGCCCCTGCCGATCAACACAAAACTGCCTTCATAACTCCTTGGGGAACCTTCTGTTATCGTGTCATGCCATTTGGCCTTAAGAATGCTGGTGCTACCTATCAGCGGGCTATGACCTACATTTTTCATGACATTATGCACACTATCCTTGAAGACTATGTCGACGATCTTCTCGGCAAGTCTAAACATCGTAGTGAACATCTCGATGTTTTAACCATTATTTTTGATCGCCTGTTACAATATTCTGTCCGCCTTCAACCGAAGAAATGTGTCTTTGGTGTTCTTTCGGGAAAACTTCTTGGCTTTATCGTCTCTTTGCGTGGCATTGAGGTCGATCCATCTAAAGTCAAAGCTATCCTAGAAATGCCCCCACCCAAAAATCTCAAACAATTGCGTAGTTTACAAGGTAAGCTCCAATCTATCCGACGTTTCATCTCCCAACTCTCGGATCGGTGTCAACCTTTCCATCACCTCCTTAAAAAGGATATTGCATTCCAATGGAGCGAAGAATGTCACCAAGCCTTCGAAGCTCTCAAATCCTATCTCTTGCAGCCACCCGTGCTTATCCCACCCCAAGACGACCGCCCTTTCTACCTTTACCTTTCCGCCACCGACCACGCTGTAGGAGCCATGCTTGCACATCGTGACTCTGAGAATCGCGAACAAGCCGTTTATTATATAAGTCGTACTTTGGTGGACTATGAGACTAGGTACACACATGTAGAAAAATTGTGCCTTGCCCTATCATTCGTGGCCACCAAACTCCGACACTACCTTCTAAATCACAAGACTTTCGTCATCACCAATACAGACCCCATCCATTACATGTATGCCAAACCTCATCTGAACCAACGCATTGCTAGATGGCTCATGCTTCTCGCCGACCTCGACCTTGAGTTTGTCCACCAGAAATCAATCAAAGGACAAACCATCGCAGACCAACTTGCGGAAGCTCCTTTACCTGGGGAACAATTTACCAATTTCACATTTCCCGACGAACTCATCGCTACTCTTTCCCTCACGGAGGAGTCGTACCCAATGACCCTCTTCTTCGATGGATCTAAATGCCAGCGCGGCGGAGGAGCCGGCGTTGTTCTCATTCCTCTCAACGCTGAACCTATGCCTCTTTCATTCCGACTTGATTTCCCTTGCACTAATAATACAGCGGAATACGAGGCCCTTGTTCTGGGTCTCCAAGTTGCGTTACACTTAGGTATCAAATCTATCAACATTTTTGGCGACTCTCAATTGGTAGTCAATCAAGTTATGGGCGTCTACCAATGCAAAAACGAGGAACTTCAAAAATACAAACACTACGTGGATTCACTTCTAGCCTTATTTACCCACTATTCTATACAAACCATTCCCCGCTCCACTAACAAATTTGCGGATACTATGGCTTGCTTAGCCTCGCAAATTCCCGCCGCGCCAACTGACTCTGAATTATTCGTCGTGGTCCAACAACTTTTTGCCCCATCCTATTCAACCCCGGTAGTTTGTATGATAAATACTGTGTCTACTAATTCACAGGATACCTGGTACCACCAATTTCACGACTACCTTACAATCTCTGTCCTCCCACCTGACCTTACTAGTAACGGCAAACGTGCTTTTCTTAAAAGTGTTTCGCGTTATGTTGTCATGGGGGGACTCCTCTATAAACGTGGCTTTGATGGCATCCTCCTTCGCTGTCTAACTGGCGCGGAGGCCACTCATACCATCCAACAGGTCCATGACGGTATTTGTGGTGGACATTTTAGCGGCCTTGCCGTGGCCAAACGAATCCTTCGCCTTGGTTATTATTGGCCTACTCTCAATAACGACTGCTACGAATATGTTAAGCGTTGTGTTATGTGTCAGCAACATGCCAACCTTCAACATACTCCTAGCCACCCGCTCCAGATCGCTCGAGATCTTTGGCCCTTCTCACAATGGGGTTTAGACCTTATTGGTGAGATTCACCCAACCTCTTCACAACGTCACCGTTGGATAATCACAGCGACCGAATATTACACAAAATGGGTGGAGGCTATTCCACTCATTTCAATCAAAAAAGAAAAAATTGTCGAGTTCATTAACCACCACATTATCTGTCGTTTTGGTGTTCCTCATCGCCTGATAACAGATAATGGAAAATCTTTCAAAAACAAGTTGTTGCAAGACCTTTGTGACAACTTTGGTATCAAACTTAGTTTCTCATCACCTTACTATCCACAAGCCAATGGGCAAGCCGAGTCCTCTAATAAAACACTAACCAAAATCCTCATGAAAGTTGTCAATGAATCCGGAAGAAATTGGCACGATCACATTCCCTTTGCCCTTTGGGCTTATCGTACTAGCATTCGTACCTCTACTAATGCCACACCTTTTTCTTTGGTATACGGTACCGAGGCTGTTTTGCCTCTCGAAATACAAATACCCTCCCTTAGAATATCTCTTCAGGATATTCTCACCAACGATGATTTCCGCCAAGAGCGGTTAGCCCAATTGGAGCTTCTTGACGAACGCCGTCTTACAGCTCTTGATCACCTTCAAATCTATCAAAAACGCATTAAACGTGCTTATGATAAGCGACTTCATGAGCGTACCTTTAAGGTTGGTGATCTTGTTCTCAAAGAGAATCAACATGTAACCAAACTAGAAAAGAGCAAACGTGGAAAATTTGCTCCCAATTGGATTGGGCCTTATATAATCACTCATACCTATGGATCTGGTACTTATCGTTTAGCTTCGCTTAATGGTAAACCTGAGCCTGAACCCCTTAATGCCTTGCATCTTCGACCATTCTACTGTTGAAATTAGTGTTATATCACTTCTTATCTACCTGCCGCTCGTCCCTTGAGCTCACTTACCACTACATACACTCTGTTTCCTACACTTCATAATAACAATCAAGCTCACATAGTTTGATCCTCACCTCCCCTTGATGATGCCTTCCCCTTTTTAGTCTAGTCCATGACTTCAAAGTATTAAAATAAGCCGTATTCTTATGGGATTTTCTTGAGTCAAACTTCCTACTAAACTAGATGCTTCACGCCAAATGAACATCTAGTCATCTAAATTAAATATAGACTGCTCCCTCGAAGGACAGCTATATGCCGAACTATTGCTGCTATTATATATAGACTGCTCCCCCGAAGGACAGCTATGCATTACAATCATATCTGCTACTATAAATAGACTGCTCCCTCGAAGGACAGCTATACACAGTCAGCCTTTATCAGAAGCTTCTCGCATTGATCAGCTTCGTGAAGACCTCAAGAATAATACAATCAATATCCCTTGTAGACTTCCCGCATCGATCAGTCTACATTCAATAAAAAAAAGCCTCATTCAAAAGGACTTTTGAGTCATGGACTTGTCTATTTAGGGTAGGTTCTCTTTCGTCAGAACACTCACTTTGTAATAAGTTCTCCGTACCTCAGCTATATCATCCACCTCACCTCACCATTTGTTTCAACTCAAGGGACGTGACGTATATCCGATATATTGTGATTATACAACTCTTTTCACCTATCGACTTCTCGCCTATGCAAGGTACCTAGGGATTCAAGCTCATCCTATGTTAATATGTGGTTTGTTTAGCTCTTCTCAACTACGGGACACTTTTGCCTCTTTTGCTCTCGACTCTAGGATTGTGTGTTGACCTTAATCAGGATACGGTTCCCTACTATTTGGGTAAGCTAACTTTCGCTTTACCTATACCTACATCAACATCACCCATACCTTACCAACACCAACAACATTACCCTATCAACATCAAATTCTTATCAACCAACAAATTGCCTAACCATACCCAAATTGCCTGAATTCACCTCTCCCTGGTCCTAAGGGAGAACTACATCGGTCTGAGGCCCCTCCTTGCTTTGTGCAATGGGCTATGTAGGCAGCACTTCGGAGACATGGGGTCTCCCAAGGTTAGCTCGACCATCCCCTACCATAACCTATCATGTGTGGTAAATATAAATATTTTTGTGTATTTCTATTTAATCACATTCCTCTTTATCCTTTTTCAAAACACCGAAAATCAAAACACAAACAATCTTATTATTATCATAACTCAAATCAACATACATATTCAGTTTTATTTAGATGTTAAACAAATACATCTTCTCTATCATCGACACGCAGGTCGGCATCCTTATTTATTCTTATACCTTGCTAACATTTACTCAGACCCTCACGCCTCATCCCGAACTAGGTGATGATCGTGATCGTCGACCCCTCTCGCCGGGCGCCTCATGGAGGACTCAGCCTCTATCTCCCCGCCCGTGACTCCGCAACCACTAACAATCCTCTTGTCTCATTCACCTGCGTTTGGAGCTGCTGAACCAAATCTAACCGTTACCGGTCACCCACATATCTCTCATGCAATGTAATACCTGTATGTCAGGGCACCCGTCACCACGTAAACTGCTACCTCACCATAACCCTTGTTCGCGTTCTATTCTACCCACCATAATCTCTTGCATGGCCATGCAAAAATCAAATCACAAAAAATCCTCTTGGGTTTGCAGCAGCTTGAGGTGGCCACCTTGCCTGCTGGATGCTTCTCCTCGTTCTGCCATGATCACCACCCTTTTCAACTTTGTCTTTCTGCCTTCTGAAAAGCCTCATATCTACAATTCACTTTCCTTGTCTCTTTTCTCCTTATCACTCAAATCTCTCATGCAAATACCTGTCTCAGTCGTCAAAAAGCGTCGCGTTCGCGTATTTAACCTCTTGCATGGCTCTAAAATTAAAACTTAAGTTGCCACCCTAGCTTTTCTATTTTTAGAAAAGCTCATACCTAAATAACCGGTATCGGTTACTTAACCGATATCGGTCTATCAGCTACCGATATCGGTTCCTTAACCGATATCGGTTACACACCTATCTTTTCTCAACAGGGTTCTTTTCTTCATTTCTCACCTAAATTTTTGTCGCGCCCGCCTCTTTTCCTGCATAAACAACACAATTTACCACATTTGTTCATCCACCACACATAGCATTACAATTTCATTAACATCATTTATTTTATACAAATACACAAACCATCAACTACGAATTTCAAGAAACTAGCAATCTCTACATCATTTGGATCCAACTCATCAGTTACATATATCACAATGTCACAAAACCAACAATTCATCACATCACATGTCATTCATATATACGTGCAAAAACAAAAACATCAACATCATCCATCTATCAACATGTCAACTAACACTTATCATACATTATATATTACCAACCATTAACAAAATATTTAAACACATTTTTGAACACTACATATGGATCAAAACATCATCTCTATATATATATATATACAAGTTTTCAAAAATACAATGTGCCCTACATCGGGGCCTCTGTGATCTCATAATATACCAAAGCCGGCACGCAGGCCGCAATAACTACCAAAAAATCTCGACTCGGCTCGCAGGCCGGTCTCTCATATCAAAAATATACTCGGCTCGCAGGCCGGTATCAAATGTACAACCCATACTCGGCTCGCAGGCCGGTATATAATAAATAAATGAATCAATACATGAATAAGTGTCGGCACGCAGGCCTCTATCAATACAACCGGTTCGCAGACCGGTGCCCGTGTCCCTATACAAAACCATGTCGGGGATCTATCAGCTCTCCCCACCGCCCTCGGCACCTCTCCCCGCTGGTCCCTGTGGTGCCTCTCGCCTCCTGCCCGTCACGGACACGCCAGCTGTGGCTGCCCCTCCCTGAGATCTCTGGCTGTGCGAGGTCTCTGCCCTATGCGCTGCATACGCCTGATACTCGACTCCGGTACTATCAAGAATATCCTGATAATATCGGGCCTCTGCTCTAACCTCCATATAGCGATCTCGCGCCACTGAAGGAGCTGGGGCTGGTCCCCTGGCACCTAACACCAATACCCCCTGAGCCTGTACTGGTGGCCGCGGTGGTGCTGCCTGTGGTGCTGCCTGTACCTGCACCTGTGGCTGTGGTGCTGTACCTGCACCTGTGGCTGTGGTGCTGGTGGTGGTGCTACCTGTGCCTGTGCCTGAGCCTGGGCTAGCTGCCCCTGTAAGGCCCCTATCTGTGCCTGTGCAGCAGCTAGCTGCCCCTGTAAGAGCTGCACCTGACCCCTGAGCTGATCCCTCTCTCCTATAACTGCAGCCAAGTCTGGCTGTGCAGGCGGTACTATCCTCGCTGCTCTCTGCCCAGCCCACCACACCCTGTATGCTCCCGTGCACCCAGCATCATCCACACCCTCACCTGCTGGTCTCTCTGCTACCCAATCTGGATCCAAAGGTTGTGGCGCTGGCAGTGGGGCCTCTACATCATCCCTCCTGTACTGAGGGAAGGGAGGTGGCTCGTCCTGTCGTAGCCCCATCTGCCTGCGTACCCTCTCTAGGGGTATCCGCTCGTACTCTCCCGGCCTCCGTCCTACTATCTAGAATGTGTACTGGATTAGGTGCAACTGTAAGCGGGCTCCTCTGCCAGGCTGGTGACCTCTGTAGGGTCTCCATACAATGTCTACTGCTGTAAGGCCCTCTAGCAAGTGTCTATAATAGACCACATCTCGACCTGCAACAACTGCTCGTGGCTGGCCCACGACCCCCAACCACCTCTGAAAGCCATATCGGTATACGACCTGTGGCCCTGGCTGCTGGGGTAGCCCTACTGGCCTGATGCATACGATGTGCTCGTATGCCCAACAGTGCAACAAAAATGTAGAACAAATACCAAATCGCCTCCTCCGGCGATAGCCCCATAACTCCCTGTATAATTGCACCAGATACACTGGTGCCCATGCGAAACAGGTGTGCTCCTCCACCATCTCCAGCAGCACCCCCATCAATGCTCGTGGGAAGCGGCCTCCCTCTGAATCCGGGAGGGCGAAGCAGGTGATCCTTATCATCATCAACACGGCAAGCCGTGTCTCATGTCTGTGTGCGCAGTACATGTCACCATATCCAATGCTCACGCTATGATACGTCAGAAGCGCGGCTGCATCCCCAAAAACCTGCAGTATGCTGTCCATGGCAGTCTCTGAATCTACCTGGAAGACTGCCTCTCCCTCGATCGGTAGCCGCAGGATGCGATACACATCCTCTAATGTGACGGTCATCTCCCCGGTCGGAAGATGGAACACATTGGCCGCCGGATCCCATCTCTCGATGAGGGCGACCATCAGGCTGTGATCCCTCTCTATCGCTCTGTACCTCTGGACCCCGCCGAGTCCCACCTCGCGCATGATGGCCCAATGCGCCGCAGATACGTGTGGCCTCATCCGACTCAATAGTGGAGGCATCCTATCACGCATCGTCAACTGCTGACGTGCCTGCAAAACCAACCCACATTCTTAGACCTACTCTTTATTATAACATCTACTTTACCATCTAAACCTCCTTTTGTATCCCCCCGACCACACCCCGACTTTCTACACCCCAACTTTCTAACCCCCCACACCTAACCCACTCAACCCAACCCAAAAAACCACCCCTAAACCCAACCTTCTCAAACCCCCACCTAAACCCCTAACCCAAACACCCAAACCCACACCTAACCCACCCACACACCAAACCAACCACACCCTAAACCGACCCAACCCTTCTCAAACCCAACCCAAACCCATCCTAAACCCTAAACCCTACACACTAACCCACCACAAACCACCCAAACCATCCTAAACCCTAAACACACTAACCCACCACAAACCACCCAAACCCATCCTAACCCGACCCACCCACAAACCCACTAACCCAACCACAAACCCTAAACCCAACGGCCAACCACACCCTAAACCCACTAACCCACCCACAAACCAAACCCAAACCCCCTAAACCCTAAACCACACTAACCCACCACAAAACCACCCAACCCACCTAACCCACCACCAAACCCTCAACCCATCCCAACGCCACCGATACCGGCCGATACGCGACCGACGCCGGTCCCTCCCAACTCAACCAAACCCTACAAATTTGCGACCGATGCCGGTCGCTTAGCGACCGACATCGGTCACTGTTTTCTTTCCGGAGCCGAACCCCCGCGCGGCCCCCAAAACCCATTTTTTCCTATTTCTACCCATTTACCCACCCAAACACCCTCCAATTTTACCCACCTAGCCGCATTACCCTATTTTACCTATCTACCCTCTCCGTTTTTCAAATTACCTCCATTTACTCATTATTTCCTACAAAATACAAATTCCTACCCAAACCCCCCCATTTAGCCTAATAACCATTTCAATGCATAAATTCATGAGTTTAGAACCTACCGGTACGACGACACGTCGTCGTGGTGGGATGGGTGGTGGCGGTCCAGCTGGTCCAGCCCCTCCAGCTCCTCCTGCCTGTGCCATGGCTCCAATCCTGATCTACTGGGTCCCTGGCCAATCACCTGCTGCCTCCTCCTCAATCGGGCCCACTATCAACTCTCTCCGCCAATCAAATAGCTCCACCTCACTCAATAACCCTCCAAATCAACTCTCCACGTCAGACAAGTCGCTTTGGTTTGCAAATAACAAAAGTGACAATGACAGGCCGTATTTTTCTTTTTATAGGTTTTTCGACCTTAACCGATGTCGGTTTCATTTTGCCCTAAGGAACCGGTATCGGTCTCTTAACCGATATCGGTCATGTAGAATCGACATCGGTTCGTATCCCAACTTTCCCCCAAAATTTTTGCCCTTCTTTACCATTTGCCCCTTTTTCACCAACACCATCTCTATTCACCTGTGCTGAACACCATTTGTTCACTTGTCCGACCTGACCCAAGGCCTCAACCTACCTATTCGGCCTCAACCTGCCCTATTTGGCCCGACCCAAGGCCTCAACCTAACCATTTGGCCCGACCCAAGGCCTCAACCCTAACCTATTTGGCCCGACCCAAGGCCTCGCAACCTAACCATTTGGCCCGACCCAAGGCCTCAACCTACCTATTCGGCCCTAACCTATTTGGCCCGACCCAAGGCCTCAACCTACCTATTTGGCCCGACCCAAGGCCTCAACCTACCTATTCGGCCCGACCCAAGGCCTCAACCTACCCAAGGCCTCATTATTCGGCCCGACCCAAGGCCTCAACCTACCTATTCGGCCCGACCCAAGGCCTCAACCTACCTATTCGGCCCGACCCAAGGCCTCAACCTACCCATTTGGCCCGACCCAAGGCCTTGCCCTCACTATTTGGCCCGACCCAAGGCCTCCCTTTACCCTTCTGGCCCGACCCAAGGCCGCCACCCAACAACTTGGCCCAACCCACGACCGTACCACTTCCATACCTTACCCAAAATCAACACCATACACTTTATCCATCCATCATGTACCTTTTGTTCAATCGAGCTCACCTGTTCGTGTTTTAGCATGATTAGGGTCCTTGACTTGATCTGTCGACCAACTTTGCCTAGACCTAGACCGTGACGTTTATCTCAACCAAACCAACCATTTGGTACTGCCGAACATGCCTAAACGTTCCTGTACCTCACCTGTTATATACCCTGGAGCTACTTCCTATGCCTTGGATACCAGGATTATATCACCCTTGTTTGGATAAACTATCGACCTTTGCCTACACATTGCTGGTTTGCTTGTCAAATCATGTACCCTCGTCGTACTATTGCATTTCAACATGCGTCTGCTTCCTTGGACCTACCCCACCACCTTACCATCCTCTCTACAACATATACCCTTTATCAACCCTATCCCTGATTTCCCGTTCACTCAATCTGTGATAGATTTGAGGGGGATTACCTATATCCTTAACATGAGAAACCACTTCATATTATTGTCCGCGCAGCTTTACAGAACAAGCTACACGACAATAAGGGGCTAATGTAGACACCAAATTCGTGTCTTACGACCCCTTGTGACCCGCATCCCATCTCGCAATCTAACCTCATTACCTAAACCTTACACAATTATTTATTAATTACCTTGTAATTGATAAATCCACATCACCTTACCCGCCACCTCACTTTGCCACCTCATCATGACCTAGCCCTAACCCTAAACTAACCTAATTAAGACCCATGACTTGGTCTAGACTCACATCCATAACTAATGCCTCCTTACTCGCACCCAAAGCCGACCTTCTAGCCACTTGACCAAGCCCGCAACTGATCTCTCGGGAGAAAAGCAGGGAAGGTGGGCTATTTTACTAAAAATAGCCTACTTTTTCCTTACCGATGCCGGTTCCTACTCGACCGCCGTCGGTTACGTAACCGCCATCGGTTCCCTGTAAATGGGCTCCCCAAACCAAAACAACGGATCGGAATTTCATTTTGGAGATCAGTCGAATGATTTTTGAATCAACAGAGAGCATTGCAAGCGAGGAACAGAGTCCAGATCTTCACTTGACAGAGCAGAGACGAGTAAAGAAACCAGAAGTGTTTACAACCAAGGAGATCAACTTGCATCTTGGTCAAAACCAGTAAGTCACATCTTGCATGTCCTTTGTTATAACATTTCTTATGCTTCTTGAATCTCAGTCCTCCTAAATCCGTTTCTGAATCCACTACCCAACGTGCCATTGCATCTAACTGTCATTCTTTTGCTTCTAATCATCCCATTTCCTAATACCATCCAAAAACCAGCCATTACAAACACCATAGCTACCAAGAAGATCCTAGAACCCACCGGTATCGGTTATCAGTAACCGGCATCGGTTATCAGTAACCGGCATCGGTTCCTCTGATCAAAACCAGAAAACCAGCCTTTCCCCCTACCCAGTTTAACGAAACAATTTAATTGATATTTTGCAGTCTTTTGTGTTAATTCATATTAGCAGGGGAACTGACCACCTTCGAAAGGAAGTTTTATATTTCCTGGGCCCAAGGCAGTTTCCTCATTTATTGTTTAATCAAAATCTTGTGGTCTTGTGTTCTTATTTGCAGGTAGTCCTTCCAAGACAAAAAGGAGTTCTCCGCAGTCAGCCTGATCTTTCTCTACGGTACGCGCACACCATCTCGACATTCAACAGGTATTCCTCCTAACCCTAACCTCATCTGTTTCTAAAAGGAATGAAAGGATAGAAGCAACTCTATTCCCAGAAGCCGAAACATTCCGAGCGATGTTGCAACTTACTTATGATCACTCAAAAAAGACAAGATCCAGTTGTCTGAAGCTAAAAGAGTATCTTTGTCAAACTTTTCCCGATTAGCTTGTAAGATTGACCCAAGTGTTATCCAAATTCCCTGTTGCATAATCTAATCAGGTTCCTAATCAGCTTCCCAAAAGGAATCCTTTCCCTTTCCCACTGAATCAAAACATATTGTTGCTTCAACATCTGATAAGGCAAGATAGAGCCTTTCTATGTTGTTTCTTTGATCAATTGTACAAGCTGAGGTAATTTTTGTATAATTGATTCTTGGGCTTCATGATAAGTTGTTCATACTTAGCAAAGGAGTCGTTTGTATGGCTTTGGGACATTCACTCTGTACTCAAGCCTTTTGGCAGGTGTTAGGAATTCTAAGCATTATGTTTAAGTTTGGTTGGCCAAATCAAGGACGCTCAATTTGCATTTTCGGTTTCCCAGGATAAAAGAGTAAAAATGACAGTCCTCGTTGCTGACATTCCGGCATCATATGGAATATTGCTGGGAAGAAGTTTTTGCAGCGAAGTTGGTGGAGAAATTCATATGGACTGGTCCAAACCTAGAATTCTAGTCAAAGGCAAATGCAGACTTTGGAGCTAGAATCACAAAAGAAATACTTGTCACCCCATCGTCAAGGGGGCATTCGTCATACCAGCTCTTAAGACCCCACTTGTAGGCCTAAATCCTTTTTGAATCATCAAAGGATGGGGAAATAGACTTCTTATCTACCGAGACGGATAAAACAGGGTTTCCTTTCTATTCAGGAAGGAGATCTTAATAAGATCTGGACATTGTAAATTCGATGGTACAGCTGCGCAACTAGTGGGTGCAACTGTTCTCACGAGCATATTTGTGGTATCTCCTGAGGAAGAAGTCATTCCTCTCTCTTTCAAATTGTTATAGTTTTTCAACACTAACAATACTTCTGAGTCCCTTCTGAATCTGCTTCTTACTCGGTAATGTCAAGCCGCAAAGGAAAGCAGGAATAAAAAATTCCAAAAGTGCAATTAGGTCTAAGCTGAGCTAGTTGTAAATCAGGTTAAAAGGATTTACCAAGTAAAAAATGAAAGGCTCAAATCACACTACTGTAATGCAGTATGGGACAACATCGAGGAATTTGATGCTTTTTCAATAGAGGCGATTCCAAGAGCCCAAAATGACATGGCTGATTCATTGGCCATTTCAGTATCTCTCATGCTCCCACACCCAGGTTTGAAACCAAACAAGTACACCATTGAGGTGGTTTTCCACCCGAGTGTGCCAGATAATTCTCAGCATTGAGCTGTTCAATGATGATAATCAACTCATTGCCTTTCTGGAGAAGGCAGAAAATTTTAAAGAATTGCATTTTGAAGGGTCCACTTCCACTTGCCGTGAATCAGTCACTTTCTCAAAACGATGAATCTGAATGCAATTCCTCTTAGGCATATGTCAGCTCAAAGGAAATATGGATTCCAAAAGGCCTGGTTTCTCTAGAGCGCTTGTTTACAGGCAAATTGACCAGTTTTGGAGAAGAAAGACCTTGAAGCGGGACGACCCTATGTTCCATCCCCAGAAACCGAACCAGGGTCAATATAGGTTCTTAGAAACCACGGCAAATTCATAAACTTTGGCAAATGTTGCAACACCTGAGTGAGAATGAGTAAAAAATTCTAGTCATCAAGTTGCTGAGAAAATATATGGATGTATTGGCATGGTCCTATGCCAATTTAAAGTCCTTCAAGTAAAGGACGTTCAACATGAAGTTCCGTTGAAAGACGATGTCAAAGCCTTCCGCCAGAAGCAGAGGCACTATAATCCGTCAAGATTTTCACCATCCAGGCTGAAATTCAGAAGATGTTGGACGCAAGAATCATCTTCCCTATCCATCACAACGCTTGGGTAGCAAATATTGTGCCGGTACACATTGAAAAATGGTGAAGATACGCATATGCATAGAATTTCAAAATTTGAATCAAGTTAATTCGCTGAAAAGACAACTACCCTGGATCAAGTTCTGCAAGCAGTAACTGGATCAGAGATGTTGTCCATGCTTGATCATTTTTCAGGAGTACAATCAGATTGAAGTTTCACCTGAAGATCAACTTAAAACAGCATTCACTACTCCCTGGGGTACATTTTCCTACAGCAGGATGCCTTTTGGTATAACTAATGTTGGTGCCACTTTTCCTAGCGGGCCATGGATTTTGTTCAAAGGTATGATGGGGAAAGTCATTGTGTTTTATGGTAGATGACTTAACCGTGTTCTCTAAACAATGAAATGATCATTGTGATCATTTGGAGCAAGTGTTGGCCAGGTGCCGAGAACATGGGATTTCCCTTAACCCAAAAAATTCTGTTTTTGGAGTCACGGAAGGGAAGTTGCTAGGCCATGTGGTTAGCAAAGAAGGAACAAAGATAGATGTTGAAAGAGTTAAGGCTATTCAAAGCCTTACTCTGCCCACAAGCAAGACTGGTGTTCATTCTTTCTTTGGAAAGGTGAACTTTCTCAGGCGTTTTGTTCCTGACTTTGCTGAGAAGACCCGTCACATATTGAACATGATGAAGGGGTCACCAACTTTCAGATGGAGTGAAGAGGGGAAAATGTCATTTGAAGAAATAAAAGCTTCTGTTGCTCATGCACCAGTCCTGGTGTGTCCCTTTTTCTCCAAGGACTTCATCATGTATAGTTACGCATCTGAGCATACTGTGTCCGCAATCTTAATGCAAAAGAACTCGGAGGATGTTGAATCTCCAATTGCGTTCACGAGTTCTCCCCTCAAGCCTCACGAACTAAAGATGACTCAACTGGAAAAGCATGCCTTTGCCGTTGTCAAAGCAGTGAAGAAATTTCAAGTATTACATTCTAAACTCACATACGGTGGTGACTGGTCCCTGACACGGCGGTGAAATCAATTCTAACTCAGCAGGAGTTAGGAAGCTTGCGAGGAAATTGGATCGCAAAGGTCCAGGAATATGACCTGGATATTAAACCAACCAAGCTGGTAAGGGGCAAGGGCCTGTGTCAGCTTAATGGCTGAAAAACAAAGATTCAGAAAACCCTGATGAAGGGGTGACTACACCGAGAGCACAGGACCGGTTAGGAAGAGCCTGATTCTCTACCTCTGGTTCTATTTGTTGCAACTAGTGATGAGTGGTACTCCGACATCACTTTCTTCCTTACCTACGGCGAATGCCCAATGCACCTAACTGCAAAGGAGAAGCACACTATAAAGCTTGAGCAGCTAAATATGTCATCTGGGATGACGGTTTATATAAACGTGGGATAGATGGCATCTTTTTGCGATGTGTTGACAAACCCCAGCAAGTAAAACTACTGGAAAGTTTTTCACAATTCAGCCTGTGGAGGTCATTTCTCTTCCTCCGTAACTAGCACACAAAATCATTCGAGCTAGGTACTATTGGCCGACGCTCTTTCAAGATACAGCCATTGACCTGGGTGGCAAAGTGTGAACCTTGCCAGCAATTCATCGGCAAGCCCAAGTTGGCTGCCTTTCCCCTAAGGCCGGTCATTATCAATGAACCATTCAGGCAATGGGGAATTGATTTTATTGGTATTGCACTCAATCCTCAATCGAGTGCCCAGACATAGTTATGTCCTTACAGCAACGGATTACTTCACCAAATGGGTGGAATAAAGCCATACCTGTCAAGCATGCCACTTCTGAGGTGGTTTGCAATTTCATTAAAGAAAATATCATTGTCAGGTTTGGCGTTCCAAACAAAATCGTTGCTGATAATGCTTCTAACTTCTCCTCACGAGAAGTTATTAGTTTTTGCTATGAATATGGACATAACTTTGGCTCATACCTCAGACTATTACCCTCAGGGAAATGGTCAGCCGCATAGAATCCAGTAATAAGAACTTGGTGACCATCATACGGAAACTAGTAGATGAGAATCAACGAATGTGGCACAAGTCTTTGTACGACGCTTTGTGGGCCGATTCGTATTACTCCCAAGAGATCTCTCGGCATGTCACCTTTTCAAGTGTTATATGGCACTGATGCCGAGCTTCCCATTTCTGGATGGAACTTCCTGCTCTACGCTTGGCACGAGCCATCGAAGATGAAACTTTCCAAAGTTCTCTTGAAAAGAGAATCATGTATCTGGCAGAACTTGAAGAAAAGAGAGTAAGGGTGGTCGACAGGATCACTGAACATCAGAATCAAGTTAAGAGGCTTTTTGATAAGAAGCCAAGCAGAGAGATTTTCAAGTGGGAGATCTCGTCCTTTTGTGGGACAAGCGAAGAGAGCCAAAGGGCATGCACGGAAAGTTTGATTCCCTTTGGAGAGGGCCCTTCAAGATCAAGCAGCTCAATGGAGAGAATAGCTTCTACCTCTCATATCTGGATGGAACCAAGCTCCCGCTTCCTTATAGCGGGCAGCATCTGAAGATCTTCAGGAAGTAGAGCTTGCTCTCTTCTTTGTACAGTTTGCTTTAAGTTGTGTGTTTTCTTTCGTCATGTGTTTGCTTTCGGTTTGTTGTGTGTTTCTTTTGCTCCCCCTCCAACGTCACCCTTGTTTTTGACTCTGTTACCCAATGGATAGGCACATGATCAACTGGGATTCTCTACCCCCGAGTTATCTCAGGGATAGTCCCCAGAAAGAGCCAGCTGTTATCCCGTAAAATTGACAAGGGCAATTTTACCGATAACCATACCGAAAATTTTGTTCCGATCCCTCGTTAGGGATCCCTTGCGTTCGAAACGTTGTAAAATCCCTTCCCGGGAAATCTGGTTTTTCGAACTTAGTCTTTTTGAGCCTTTTTTGGCTGGGCGCATGAAATTGCTATGTAACACCAACTTTTGGTGCGCCCCCTTTAAAAACCTTTGGCGCGTGATTTTCATGTGTCAACACACCTTTTGGTGCGCCAAAGATATGTTGAGCCTTCCCTGCGTGCGCCAAGGCGCATGCGCCTTCGTGTTGACACAACTTTTGTTGCGCCACTTTTTGGTGCGCCAAAGGGCGCACATAATCTTATGTCGACATCAGCTTTTGGTGCGCCAAAGGGCGCACATAATGTCGACATGTTGGGTGCACCAAAGGCGCGCTTAATTTTTTCATGCGCCAAAGGGCGCATGCTTTCCCCTGTCGACAGCAATTTCATGCGCCCTTTCAAAAAGTGGGTGGCGCATTTATGACTAGCTCACCTATATATATGTGTTTGCGCGCCCAAAATGTCATTTTCACTATTCAATGTAAGCACGTGATTTTTCTCTGAGCCTGTCAGCCCCTGCCTCGTCGTTTTCAACACGCTTGTGGACCCGTTTTCGCACAATTTTTCGCTATTTATCCAGGTAAGAGGTTCTCTTCTCTCTTCCATTTTTGTTTTTTTGGTTCTTGTGCTTGGTCTGGTTTTGCTTGCTGGTCTAGTCTTTGAAATATATGCATGTGTTGAGTTAGCCCTCCCCCCCCTACTATGCTTTCTTTTTTTCCTCTATTTCCCCTCTTTCCAGATCTGCTGGAGAGGGGTTGTTTTGAAGGCATGGTCTGTAACCCTCCTGGTTTTGACCATTTCATTTCTCCCAAATGAACCCTGGAAAAAGGAAAAGGATGAAGAAATTTGAACCATGTAAAACCCCTTTAAGAGTTGTTTTTCCCTTGGCGCATCTGCGCGTCCCTGCAACATGAAAACAGTTGCGCCCCATGGCGCATCTGTCCCCCTGCAACATGAGCAAAACCCGCGCCAATGGCGCACCCATTTTGCCTGCTGCATCATGAACTTCATGCGCCCTCAAGGCGCGCCTCTTTCACATGCTGCAAGTGCTAAACTTGCGCCCCTTTGGCGCACCAACCTTCTTGCTGCATCACTTTTCCATGTGCCAATGGCGCACCCAGCATCCATGCAACACAAGCTTTATTCTGCGCTAAGTATGAAGTCTATAAAGGCGCAGGCGCATCCCCGATTACAATAACATCATGTTGTGTAAACCCTTCGTGCGCCGCGCCATATTCCCTTTGGCGCACGAAAAGTTTCTTGTTACACGAAACCATGCGCCAAAGGGCACACCAAATCCCCAATGCAACATGAAAAATTCATGCGCCAAAGGGCGCATCCTGTCCCTATGTAACACGCAGGTTTTCATGCGCCCTTTATAAAATGCAATCTGCAGTATGCATGCGCCATGCGCCTTTGGCGCCAGTTTAACCTTTGCAACACCCTCTTTCCTGTGCGCCTTACCTATTTAGCCCTGTAAGCTGCAATTTTCATGCGCCCTGCGCCCTGAGCCTGAAAATCTCTAACTCTTTCTTCTGCTAACATTCAATGGAAGATCAAATGACTAATTCAACCTTTTTACGATTGGGTCTCGCTTCTTCTTCATGCAGATCAGCAACTGAGTTCAAAAGAACATATGTCTACATCCAGCAAGAGACCCACCAAATCAAAAGGAAAGGCTAAGCTTACAGAGGAAGAGATGAAATACAAATATCAGAGGGTCAGAATGCCCGAGTCACAGGCCGAATGCAGCATGGACGTCAGAGACTCAGAATTGGGGCATATCGACATGGAGGAATTCTGGGTCAGAACTCAGAAAGTTACAAGGAGTCCATGGATGGACAAACTAATAGGCAGTGCCCTGCACTTCGCCGGAGGAATCCCCGTCAGCGCCGTCAACAATGAATTTATGATGGTGGTTGCCCAGTGTTACAACAAAGACACAAGATGTGTCGAAAACAACAAGGGCGAGGTAGTCATTAACCTCACTGCCCGTCATTTTGAGATCATACTCGGCATCCCTCACCACCGGCACTTTGTGGCCGTTAGCCAAGCAGAGTGCATCAAGGCCTGGGAAGACAATGAAGACCAATGCATGCAGCTAATGAATGAAGTCTACTTGAAAAACAAGAAGGTAGTAACCTGGTGGCCTCAGATCATCCACCGCAGTGACTTCTCAGAAGAGCTCAGCGATACCATTACTTTCCTGAGCAGGGTCTTCGGGCTTTCTGACGCCCATTACTTCCATAAATGGATGCTGCGCTACTTGGAAACAATGAACAAGAATTTGCCTGATCAGCGCTTTTGCTGGGGGGAAATTATAAGCAGCACCATCTCCGAGCAGCTACAACAATTCAGCACAACGGGAGTATTCCATATGAACTCCTACGTGGTCTACGCTGCAGCGTCAGAGAGGGATTATCCAGGCCTAAACCGAAGTGGAGTTTGGCCTCAGGTCAAAATATATGAGTACTACCCAGAATTGAGGCTGGAGAATAGCATCTCCCAATTCACAAAATTAACGATGCATTCTTCTATCACATCATCTGCCTGTTGAGGCCAAATATGACTCATAGTCGGACGACCAAAAACATAGTGGCAGCCACGGAGAAATGGGGGGCCCTGTTCACCCAATTTCCCACATTCACCTATCTGAGGGCTGCCAACTTTTTGGGAGAGCCAACCAGGCTACCAAGGTATGCTGGGCCTAAGCTGATTCTACTAGAACTATCAAGGCAGCTGGTCACATACCATGAAAAATGCCTTAAAAGAAAGAAGGGTGGAACTCCTTTCCCCCTCACAGTGGGCCGATACACATGCTCTACCCACCACAAGGCGAAGGAAATGTTCGCAGAGCTGGAGTTACTCAATTTGAAGCATGACTTCCCAGCCAGGCCTACCTTCGACCCAAGGAGCTGCCTGCCAAGGGCAAAGCTTGATCCAATCCATGTCCCTCAGATCGAGGATATTTATATTGACGTCCTCCATGAGGTAGAGCTCAGAAGAAAGGATCATTCTCGCCTAGCATTGGCAGAAATCATCCAATACGGGATAGCCATTGTCCCCAAAGGCTTCCAAACTACGGAAGATGAAGTAGACAAGGTATATAATGACACAGATGGGGACAATTGGCCCTTCCCGGCCATTGACAGAACTAAGGCTCCTCAGACAATTGAGGAAAGGGTCAAGGAAACTCTGCGCAGGATAGAGCACTGGTGCCGGATGAACGGCCTAATCTACCTCGGGGTAGATTTCACAACCTCCCCATTGGGCAACGCACCTTCACGGTCCAAGAAGCAGCTTAAAGGCAAAGGTGTAGAAGGTGAATCCAGCACCATTCAGGAAGAAGCCCCTGAAAGTCCTCCTTCCATAGCGCCAGAACAAGTCATAACTCTGGAGGAGAGAAAGACAGAGGATAGTCCCATAGGCCCATCCACTCAGGATGTCGGCATTGCTACAACAACAGAGGTCCCTTCTATCCCTTCTTCTTCTCTTCCTTCCCCTCCTCGAGTGACTCAAGCGACCATCCCTTTGGTCGTGTCCTCTGCCCCTTCTTCTACTCTTTCCCCTGCTTCTTCATCTATCTTCTCTCCCTCGCTGATCTGTCCTCCTCCATTTCTTCCCTCATCTCCGGGCTCCCTTCCCTTCCTATGTCTTCCGCAGCTGCAGTTTCCCTTCCTCCCGTGGACACTTCTTCGGCTATTCTCTCAATGCCGCCGCCGCGTGTCTCCACGTTTTTCCCCTCTTCTACTGTAGCTGCCTCCTCCTCTATCTCTGGTCCTTCTTCCATAGGACCAGCCTGGATCTCTCAGCAGCTGAGCCAGCAAAAGAGGAAAGTTCCCATCGCTCCGATGGACTTTTCAGTGATCCCAGCCAAAGGGGCAAAGAAGCAGAAGCCTGTTACACGCTTCTCTCAAAGTGCTGCAGGTGAGAGAGTCATGGAAATAGCATACCCCGATCCCCTCAAAGAGAAAAAGGATCTGTCTCCGACAGATTTTACTGTGACCCAAGTCACAATGGGGACATCTTCTGAAAGTCTCCAGGGGGAAGCTCTTTCCGCAGTTGATGCCCTCTGCAAAAAGCTTCAAGAAACAAAAGAAGAGAAAAGGCTACTGAAGGAGCAGAACAAATATCTGCTTCAAGCCTTACAGAAGATGGGTAGTGCACCTCCCACAACTGCCGCCGAGACTTCTGAGCTTCTCAGCCAGGAGAAAATCAATGAATATGCAAAGATCGGTGAGCAGGGTATGGCCGTTTCTGCTTGGAGGAGCCAGATCCTCAAGGACAGTAAAAGAGTGATCGCCGAGTTCTCAATTTGTATCTAAACATCGGAAAGGCGAACAAGGAACTCCAAGCATTAGCAGGGCCCATATCAGAAGAGCTTGAACATGCTAGACTCCAACACGAGACCTTTCAACAAATGTTCGACTGTTCAGTCGAAGATCTGGTCAAGTTCGGTGTCTTCGGCCATCCAAGGGCCCTCAACAAAACCATGTCCACTCTGGACTATCGGATAGATCAGCTTGAATTTGTTCTGGAAAAGATAGACAAGGTAAAGGAAGAGGCCCTGGATGCAATGCATCAAATGGAGCGAATTGTTCTCAACATGTCTCCAGGGTTGCTCACTCCTTCCTTTACCTTGAGATCAGCTGATGAAACTATCCGGATCTTCAAGGAGATCGCTTCTCAAGGAACAGGGCCAGAGGTCACATTTGACACTGAATCTATCAACAACCTGCTGGCCTGTAGGGACTTCATCGGGTTCCTCATTGAGGCGGAGAAGGACTATTCCAAACTCCCAGAAAAGCTCATAGATGAGCGGGAGACTTGTGAAGCAATCAGCGAGCGGCACAAGGATCCTTCCCAGGATCAATTTGGACCCATGATTAACAAGTTTTTGGAATACCGCGCTCAGTTCCATATCTCATCACCTGAGCAGCATCAAAAGCAGGCTACCCCCTTTCGGCCGCAGGATGATGACGACGAGTAGCTGCTCCTTCTTCTTCTTCTTCTTCTTCTTCTTCTCTCTCTTCTCCGACTTTCTTGTTGAAATGTCTAAAGTATGTTGGCACAAATGATGACATCATCCATGTTGCATCATGGGATGATGTCATCCATCAAGTTGTCAAAAGTCAACATGACTTTTAGATATTTTGTAAATATCTTTGTAAATAGGTGGTTGGCTCCTTTTTGCCTTCTTTCCTTCTCCTCTCTTCTATAAATACTGGAATACTTGTTGTATTCAGGGTGGAACATTTTTTAGATGAAAATAGAAGTGAGGAGAGAAAGACTTTGAGCTTTCTTGTAACAGAAGAAAACAGTAATACAAATATTAAGACTTTGTGCTGAATAGCTGTGTTATGCATATCAGATCTTTCTTATGTTAGATCTGTATGTGTTTAATCTGTTTGATTCATATCTACTTTTCTGTCATTTGCTCATCAGTATTGCTTTGTTTATTTATGCAAGTAGGTTTGGCTCTGTTTACTACCAACCCAAAAACATAAATCTTCTGACCTTTCTGCTTTGGAATTCATTTCTTTTCTTCCTTCGGATCTGTTCTTTCTCTTTTCCCTCTTTCATTCCTTTCTTTTCGCAGCCGGAAACACTCTACTGGGATGAGATCCCAAACCCCCGAAGGCAGAATCTGTGAGACTTGCATAGATTCCTGCTGGTAGAATAGCAATAAACCAGTTTCGCTTTGCTGACTCAAAGAGGGGCTATGCCCTGCACACTGTTGGCTCGTCTATCCATAGATCTGTCCAGGCGACAGATTTTCGGACCAACAGTTTTTGGCGACTCCGCTGGGGATCGAATAGATCTGTCAGATCTATGATGGTGGTAAGATAGAAAAATCAGAAAAAATCAGAAAATTGCTGCCTGTTTGCAAATCTGAACTTTTTGTTAAAAATCCAAAAATTTGCAAAAGTGCTCAAATTGAAAATTTTCTTCTGAGATCCATAGATCTGGCCTAGTTAAAGAACTTTAGTTCGCTGAGTTTTTATAAAAATCAGTATTTTGCCGTAGATCTGAGTTTTTGACTGTTTGCAAAAAGTTTGAAACCCTCTGAAAAAGTCAAAATCAGATCCGAAAATCAGCTTGCTAATCTTCCCTGCCATTTTATCCTCGTTTATTTGTCATTTAACCGCAATCGGTTTTCTGAAGAGGATATTTTTAAATATTTAGAAAAGTATTTGTTGCTGGTTTTTGTCAGAAAAACCAGAAAATCAGCAAGTACAACCAAAAAGAAAGGTTGAATCTGCGCCATAATATCACAGATCTGGAAGGTACACTGGCGAGTGAACCTTTTACGCGCAGCAGGAGAGCCCGTGGAGAAGCTGATCCTACTTTCGATCTGCTTAAAAGGCACAATTTCAGCGTAACACCGGCACGTTTTTCAGCGCTAAGCTCGGCTAGCCGGTCATCCAGGAGTGTCTCACCTCCACGAAGAAAAAGTCTTTCACAAGGAGCATCCACATCCCTTTGTAGTGCCTTGCTACTCAGTGGAACCACACTTCCAGCTCGTGTTCTCTTTCCAGCTTTTCAAATGGCGGTACCATGGGGAAATGCTATGGGTCCTCTGGCTTTACCACATCCAGTTCACGCGCTCCCTCACGGAAATCGAAAGAATTTTCCCAAATTTGACGGGAGCGGAAATCAAAGCACGGATTCCCACATATCTACATTCATCATGTCATGCAGTATTTTGGATGTGACTCACGAAGATGTGTCGGTTCACCTTTTTCTGGAAACCCTACAAGGGCCTGCAGCTGAATGGTTTCAGCATTTGCCGGCCGGATCTATCACCAGTTGGGCCACCTTGCGGGATGCTTTCGAAGACAGGTACAAGCCTTCAGAGGATGCATTTGCATTATTATCACGAATCACTCACCTGAAGAAGGAGGCCAATGAGACCATGCGTGATTTTATCACCCGGTTCAATGCACTAATCAACCGTGTCCCTGTTGCCATGCTTCCAACGCCGGAAAATCAAAAGTGTTTCTTCGTAAACGCTATGAGCTCAAAAGTTAGTTTCTTGCTCCTTCAAGAGCAAGTTGCCACCTTGATTCTCGCCCAGCCTGCTGCCATTCGATAGAAGATAATCTGATAATATCTGGCGAATTGAAAAAGGAATCAGCCAAGCCTAAATCTTTGGGCCCTTCACCCACTACTTCGTCTGATCCAGCATTCCAAAAGATGGCGAATGATTTGCTTGCATTGAAGAAGCAGTTGGCCCAGGCCTCCCCCAGTTCCTCATACCGAGATATTCCACGGAGGAATTTCGTTCCTAACAATGTTTCACAAAGGCCGCGCTACCTACAGCTGCTCCACGGTTGGCGCTTGAGGCTCCTCCGGTCAATGCTCTGGCCGAGATTGAAGAAGAAGAGCAGTATTATGAAGAACCTTCGTCTCAAGGCGAAGATGATCAAGATGTCGGTGAACCGACTGGCGACTCTACTATCGGGTATATGGAATTTGATGAGGAAGAATCTGATGAAGAAGAGGGTACCCAGGGCTATGCAAGCGGACAATCATATGTTGTTTTTACCCGCTCGCAAGGAAAAGAAGCGGAAGTTGCTGCCCATGTCCAGCAGGAGAAGGCCGTGTCAAACGCGCCTCCGACCATTGCTAAAAGAGGTAATCCTCTTCCTACTCAACTCCCTGGTAAGTCTTTTACAAAGAAATCTTTTCCCCCCATCTCTCCTCCAAATCAATCCTCTCATATTCCTACCAAGATCAGTAACCCTATTCCACCATCGCGAGGTGAGGGACTCATTCCCTTCACCAACGCAACCCTTGGCCGCATTTGATATCATAGATCATGCAAAAAATACCAAGATCCAAATGTCTGAAGTTAAGTACCTTCAGTCAAACCCCGAACAGCTTGTAAGATTGACCAAATATATTCAGAGTCAAGCTGTTATATCTAAGCAGGTTTCCCCAAAAGGAATCCTTTCCACTCCCCCTGAATCCCACATAAATGTTGCTTCAACATCTGCATCGGGCAAGATAGAACCTTTCTATCTCTCTCTCCTAATCAACAGACACAAGTTGAGTAACTGCATAATTGATTCCAGAGCTTCGGATAACGTCATGCCGGCAAAAGTCGCCCATGCTTTGGGCCTCACTCTTACCAAGCCTTTCGGCAGATGTTATTCCTTGGAAACCAAGCAGGTTTCGTTGGTTGGCCAAATCAAAGACGCGCAATTTGCATTTGCGGCCTTCCCGGATAAAAGAGTAAAAATGACAGTCCTCGTTGCTGACATTCCGGCAGCCTATGGAATTTGCTGGGAAGAAGTTTTTGCAGCGAAGTTGGTGGAGAAATTCATATGGACTGGTCTAAAGCTAGAATTCCAGTCAAAGGCGTAATGCAGACTTTGGAGCCAGAATCACAAAAGAAATACTTGGTTACTAGCTCTGAAGACCCCAAAGCTCAAATCCTTTTTGAATCATCAGGGATGGGGAATTACTTCTTATCTACCGAGACGGGCAAAACAGGGGCTGTTCTCGTTCAGGAAGGAGATCTTAATAAGATCTGGACCTTGTAATTCGATGGCAGCTGTGTAACTAGTGGATGTGGCGCTGGGGCCGTGCTGATATCTCCTGAGGAAGAAGTCATTCCTCTCTCTTTCAAATTGCAGTTTTTCAACACTAACAATACTGCTGAGTATGAATCTCTCTTACTCGGTATGCAAGCCGCAAAAGAAAGAGGAATTAAAAATCTAAAAGTACAAGGTGATGCAGAGCTAGTTGTAAATCAGGTCAAAAGGATTTACCAAGTAAAAAATGAAAGGCTCAGGCACTACCGTAATGCAGTATGGGACAGCATCGAAGAATTTGATGCTTTTTCAATAGAGGGCAATTCCAAGAGCTCAAAATGACATGGCCGATTCATTGGCCGTTTCAGCATCTCTCATGCTCCCACACCCAGGTTTGAAAACAAACAAGTACACCATTGAGGTGGTTTTCCGCCCGAGCGTGCCAGACAATTCTTAGCATTGGCAGGTGTTCAACGATGATAATCAACTCATTGCCTTTCTGGAAAAATCAGAAAATTTTGACGAGTTGTATTTTGAAGGATCCACTTCTACATGCCGCGAATCAATCAACGGTCAAAACCACGAATCAAAGGAGAACGACGGCATATGTCAGCTCAAAGGAAATAAAATTCCAAAGGGCCTGGTTTCTCTGGAGCGCCTGTTTGACAGGCATGACCGTTTTGTGAAAAAGAAGAGGCGGGATGATCCTGACTCATCCCCAGAGACCGAACCAGTCAATTTAGGTTCGGAGGCACATCCGTAATTTGTGAACATCGGGAAATGTTGCACGCCAGAAGAAAAGCGGAAATTTGTCAAGTTGCTGAAAAATATATGGATGTATTGGCATGGTCCTATGCCGATTTAAATTCCTTCAAGCCAAAGGACGTTCACCATGATATCCCGTTGAAAGAAGATGTCAAAGCCTTCCGCCAGAAGCAGAGGCACTATAATCCTAAGATCTCGGGTACCATCCAGGCCGAAATTCAGAAGATGCTGGATGCAAGAATCATCTTCCCTATCCATCACAGTACTTGGGTAGCAAATATTGTGCCAGTGCGCAAGAAAAACGGTGAAATACGCATCTGCGTAGACTTTCGAAATTTGAATCAAGCTTCGCTGAAAGACAACTACCCTCTTCCGATAATGGATCAAGTTCTGCAAGCAGTAACTGGATCAGAGATGCTGTCCATGCTTGACGGTTTTTCAGGTTACAATCAGATTGAAGTTTCACCTGAAGATCAATTTAAAACAGCATTCACTACTCCCTGGGGTACATTTGCCTACAGCAGGATGCCTTTCGGCCTAACTAATGCTGGTGCCACTTTTCAGCGGGCCATGGACTTTGCATTCAAAGGTATGATGGGGAAGGTCATTGTGGTTTATTTAGATGACCTGACCGTGTTCTCTAAACAACGAAGTGATCACTGTGATCACTTGGAGCAAGTATTGGCCAGATGCCGAGAACATGGAATTTCCCTAAACCCAAAAAAGTCTGTTTTTGGAGTCACTGAAGGGAAGTTGCTAGGGCATGTGGTTAGCAAAGAAGGAACAAAGATAGATACCGAAAGAGTTAAGGCTATTCAAAGCCTTACTCTGCCTACAAGCAAGACTGGTGTTCATTCTTTCTTTGGAAAGGTGAACTTTCTCAGGCGTTTTGTTCCTGACTTTGCTGAAAAGACCCGTCACATATTGAACATGATGAAGGGGTCACCAACTTTCAGATGGAGTGAAGAGGGGAAAAGGTCATTTGAAGAAATAAAAGCTTCTGTTGCTCATGCACCAGTCCTGGTATGTCCCGATTTCTCCAAGGACTTCATCATGTATAGTTATGCATCTGAGCATACTGTGTCTGCAATCTTAATGCAAAAGAATTCAGAAGACATTGAATCCCCGATTGCATTCATGAGTTCTCCCCTCAAGCCTCACGAACTAAAGATGACTCAGCTGGAAAAGCATGCCTTTGCCGTTGTCAAAGCAGTGAAGAATTTCAGGTATTACATTCTAAACTCGCATACGGTGGTGCTGGTCCCTGAC
Organism: Taxus chinensis; assembly: GCA_019776745.2. Lineage (NCBI taxonomy): Eukaryota > Viridiplantae > Streptophyta > Pinopsida > Cupressales > Taxaceae > Taxus > Taxus chinensis. The sequence goes on along the minus strand of JAHRHJ020000457.1, from coordinate 22,951 downwards.
ACGGCGGTGAAATCAATTCTAACTCAGCAGGAGTTAGGAAGCTTGCGAGGAAATTGGATCGCAAAGGTCCAGGAGTATGACCTGGATATTAAACCAACCAAGCTGGTAAGAGGCAAGGGCCTGTGTCAGCTAATGGCTGAAAACAAAGATTCAGAAAACCCTGATGACAGGGGTGACTACATCGAAGAAGCGCAGGACCGACAGGAAGAGCCTGATTCTCTACCTCTGGTTCTATTTGTCGCAACTAGTGATGAGTGGTACTCCGATATCACTTTCTTCCTTACCTACGGCGAATGCCCGATGCACCTAACTGCAAAGGAGAAGCGCACTATAAAGCTCAGAGCGGCTAAATATGTCATCTGGGATGACGGTTTATATAAGCGCGGGATAGATGGCATCTTCCTGCGATGTGTCGACAAGCCCCAGCAAGTAAAACTACTGGAAAGTTTTCACAATTCAGCTTGTGGAGGACATTTTTCTTCCTCCGTGACTGGCACACAAGATCATTCGGGCCAGGTACTATTGGCCAACGCTCTTTCAAGATACAGCCACCTGGGTGGCAAAGTGTGAACCCTGTCAGCAATTCGTCGGCAAGCCCAAGTTGGCTGCCTTTCCCCTAAGGCCGGTCATTATCAATGAACCATTCAGGCAATGGGGAATTGATTTTATTGGCGCACTCAATCCTCAATCGAGTGCCGGACATAGCTATGTCCTTACAGCAACGGATTACTTCACCAAGTGGGTGGAAGCCATACCTGTCAAGCATGCCACTTCTGAGGTGGTTTGCAATTTCATTAAAGAAAATATCATTGTCAGGTTCGGCGTTCCAAACAAAATCGTTGCTGATAATGCTTCTAACTTCTCCTCTCGAGAAGTTATTAGTTTTTGCTATGAATATGGGATAACTTTGGCTCATGCCTCAGATTATTACCCTCAAGGAAATGGTCAGGCGGAATCCAGTAACAAGAACTTGGTGACCATCATACGAAAACTGGTGGAATGAGAATCAGTGAATGTGGCACAAGTCTTTGTACGACGCTTTGTGGGCGGACCGCATTACTCCCAAGAGATCTCTCGGCATGTCACCTTTTCAAGTGTTATATGGCACTGATGCCGAGCTGCCCATTTCTGTGGAACTTCCTGCTCTACGCTTGGCACGAGCCATTGAAGATGAAACTTTCCAGAATTCTCTAGAAAAGAGAATCATGTATCTGGCAGAACTTGAAGAAAAGAGAGTGAGAGTGGTCGACAGGATCACTGAACATCAGAATCAAGTTAAGAGGCTTTTCGATAAGAAGGCCAAGCAGAGAGATTTTCAAGTGGGAGATCTCGTCCTTTTGTGGGACAAGCGAAGAGAGCCAAAGGGCATGCACGGAAAGTTTGATTCCCTATGGAGAGGGCCCTTCAAAATCAAGCAACTCAACGGAGAGAATAGTTTCTATCTCTCGTATCTGGATGGAACTGAGCTCCCGCTTCCCTATAGCGGGCAGCATCTGAAGATCTTCAGGAAGTAGAGCTTGCTCTCTTCTTTGTACAATTTGCTTTAAGTTGTGTGTTTGCTTTCGTCGTGTGTTTGCTTTCGGTTTGTCGTGTGTTTCTTTTGTTCTCCCTCCGGTCCCCCTTGTTTTTGACTCTGTTACCCAATGGATAGGCACAAGTGATCTGGGATTCTCTACCCCTGAGTTCGCTCAGGGATAGTCCCCAGAAAGAGCCAGCTGTTATCCCGTAAAATTGACAAGGGCAATTTTACCGATAACCATACGGAAAATTTTGTTTCGATCCCTCGTTAGGGATCCCTCGCGTTCGAAACGTTGTAAAATCCCTTCCCGGGAAATCTAGTTTTCGAACTTAGTCTTTCTGAGCCTTTTTTGGCTGGGCGCATGAAATATCCTTGTAACATTATCTTTTGATGCGCCCCCTTAAAAGCCTTTGGCGCATGGTTTTCCATGTTAACACATCTTTCTATGCGCCAAAGGATGTTGAGTCTCTTTTGCGTTCGCCAAGGCGCATGCGCTTGTGTTGATACAACTTGTTGTTGCGCCACTCTTTGGTGCGCCAAAGGGCGCACATAATCCCGTGTCGACAATAGATTTGGTGCGCCAAGGCGCACTTTATCTCCTGTTGTCAAATGCTTTGATGCGCCAAAGGGCGCATCCTTTCTCCTGTCGACAACAAATCTCATGCGCCTTTGAAAAAGTGGTTGGCGCATTTATGACCAGTTTTTCTATATATATGTGTTTGCGCGCCCAAATGTCATTTTCACTTTTGTTGAGCACGTGATTTTTCTGAACTTGTCAGCCTCTGCTCCGTCGTTTTCATCGTCCTGTGGACCCGTTGCAACTTTTGCTATTTATCCAGGTAAGAGGTTCTTCTCCCTCTTGTGCGTTTTGTGTTTTCAGTTCTTGGTATGTTCCTGGTTTGGTTTTTATGCTTGCTGGTCTGGTTTTTATATATATGTGTTGGCCTAGCCTCCTCCTTTGCTGTCTGCCCCCATGCTATCCTTCCTCTTTCCAGATCTGCTGGAGAAGGTCATTTTCTTGAAACCAGTGGTTGTAATCCTCCTGGTTTTAAACCGTTTCGTTTACCCACTGAGCCTGTTAAAAAAGAAGAGGAGAAGAAATCTAAGAATCATGTAAAAAACCCCCTTTGAAGAGTTTAGTTTTCTGTTTTTCTCCTTGGCGCGTCTGTAACCCCTGCAACACTAAGAACAGTTGCGCCCCCATGGCGCATCTACCCGCCCTGTTAACGTGAGCAAAATCCGCGCCAATGGCGCACCCTTTCGGCCTGCTGCATCATGAGCTCATGCGCCCTCAAGGCGCGCCTTTTCCGCGTGCTACAAGTGCTGGAACCTGCGCCCCAATGGCGCACCATCCATCCATGTTGCATCCCTTTTTCCATGCGCCCATGGCGCACCCAGCTTCCATGCAACACAAGTTTATTTGCGCCAAGTATGAAGCTATAAAGGCGCAGGCGCATCCCCGATTGCAATAACATCATGTTGTGTAAACCCTTCATGCGCCGCGCCATATCCCTTTGGCACACGAAAAGTCAATGTTACACGATCCATCCATGCGCCAAAGCGCACCAAATCCTAATGTAACATGAAAATTTTCATGCGCCCTTTATAAAATGCAATCTGCAACATCCATGCGCCATGCGCCTTTGGCGCCAGTTTAACCTCTGCAACACCCTCTTCCTGTGCGCCTTATCTATTTAGCCTGCAAGTTGCAATTTTCATGCGCCCTGCGCCCTGAGCCTTAAAATCTCTAACTCTTTCTTCTGCTAGCTTTCCAATGGAAGATCAAATGGCTAATTCAACCTTTTTGGATTGGGTCTCGCTTCTTCTTCATGCAGATCAGCAACTGAGTTCAAAAGAACATATGTCTACATCCAGCAAGAGACCCACCAAACCAAGAGGAAAGGCTAAGCTTACTGAGGAAGAGATGAAGTACAAATATCAAAGGGTCAGGATGCCCGAATCACAGGCTGAATGCAGTATGGATGTCAGAGACTCAGAGTTGGGTCACATTGACATGGAAGAATTCTGGGTTAGAACTCAGAAGGTTACAAGAAGTCCATGGATGGACAAATTAATAGGCAGTGCCCTGCACTTCGCCGGAGGAATCCCCGTCAGTGCCGTCAACAATGAATTCATGATGGTGATTGCACAATCTTACAACAAGGACACAAGATGTGTCGAAAACAGCAAGGGCGAGGTAGTCATAAACCTCACTGCCCGTCATTTTGAGATAATGCTTGGCATCCCTCACCACCGGCACTTTGTGGCCGTCAGCCAAGAAGAGTGCATCAAGGCCTGGGAAGACAATGAAGACCAATGCATGCAACTAATGAACGAAGTCTACTTGAAAAACAAGAAGGTGGTAACCCGGTGGCCCCAAATCATCCACCGCAGTGACTTCTCAGAAGAGCTCAGCGATACTATTACTTTCCTGAGCAGGGTCTTCGGGCTTTCTGACGCCCACTACTTCCATAAATGGATGCTGAGGTACTTGGAACAATGAATAAGAATGTGCCTGAGCAGCGCTTTTGCTGGGGAGAAATAATAAGCAGCACCATCTCCGAGCAGCTACAACAATTCGCCACAACGGGAGTGTTCCATATGAACTCCTACGTAGTCTACGCTGCAGCGTCGGAGAGGGATTATCCAGGGCTAAACCGAAGTGGAATTTGGCCTCAGGTCAAAATATATGAATATTATCCAGAACTGAGGCTGGAGAACAGCATCCCTCAATTCGCCAAAATTAATGATGCTTTCTTCTATCACATCATTTGCCTGTTGAGGCCAAATCTAACTCATGGTCGCACAACCAAGAACATTGTGTCAACTGTGGAGAAATGGGGGGCCCTGTTCACCCAGTTTCCCACATTTACCTATCTGAGGGCGGTCAACTTCTTGGGCGAGCCAACCAGGCTACCGAGGTATGCTGGACCTAAGCTGATTCTACTAGAGTTATCAAGGCAGCTGGTCACATACCATGAGAAATGCCTCAAAAGAAAGAAGGGCGGAACTCCTTTCCCCCTCACAGTGGGCCGGTACACATGCTCCTCCCATCACAAGGCGAAGGAAATGTTCGCAGAGCTGGAGTTGCTCAATTTGAAACATGACTTCCTAGCCAGACCTACCTTCGACCCAAGGAGCTGCCTGCTAAGAGAAAATCTTGATCCGATCCATGTTCCTCAAATTGAGGATATTTATATCGACGTCATCCACGAGGTGGAACTCAGAAGAAAGGATCATTCTCGCTTAGCATTAGCGGAAATCATCCAATACGGGGTGGCCATTGTCCCCAAAGGCTTCCAAACTACGGAAGATGAAGTAGACAAGGTGTATAATGACACGGAAGGGGATGATTGGCCCTTCCCGGCCATTGACAGAAGCAAGGCTCCTCAAACAATTGAGGAGAGGGTCAAGGAGACTATGCGCAGAACAGAGCACTGGTGCCGCATGAACGGGCTGATCTACCTCGGGGTAGATTTCACAACCTCCCCATTGGGCAATGCACCTCCAAGGTCCAAGAAGCAGCTAAAAGGCAAAGGTGTAGAAGGTGAACCTAGCACCATTCAGGAAGAAGCCCCTGGAAGTCCTCCTTCCACAGCGCCAGAACAGGTAATAACTCTGGATTCGCCAGAGAAAGAAGCAGCAGAGGATAGTCCCATACGCCCATCCACTCAGGATGTCGGCATTGCTACAACCACAGAGGTCCCTTCTGTCCCTTCTTCTTCTCTTTCTTCCCCTCCTCGAGTGACTCAAACGACCACCCCTTTGGTCGTGTCCTCCGCCCCTTCTTCTACTCTTTCCCCTGCCTCTTCGTCTATCTTCTCCTCCCTCGCTGATCTTTCTTCTTCCATTTCTTCCCTCATTTCCGGGCTCCCTTCCCTTCCTTTGTCTTCTGCAGCTTGCAGTTTCCCTTCCTCCCGTGGACACTTCTTCGGCTATTCTTTCAATGCCGCCGCCGCGTGTCTCCACGTTTTTCCCCTCTTCTACTGTTGCTCCCTCCTCCTCTGTCTCTGGTCCTTCTTCTAGGACCAGCCTGGATCTCTCAGCAGCTGAGCCAGCAAAAGAGGAAAGTTCCCATCGCTCCGATGGAATTTTCAGTAATTCCAGCCAAAGGGGCAAAGAAGCAAAAGCCTGTAACACGCTTCTCTCAAAGTGCTGCAGGTGAGAGAGTTATGGAAATAGCATACCCTGATCCCCTCAAGGAGAAAAAGGATCTGTCTCCGACAGATTTTACTGTGACCCAAGTCACAATGGGGACATCTTCTGAAAGTCTCCAGGGGGAAGCTCTTTCCGCGGTCGACGCCCTTTGTCAAAAGCTTCAGGAAATAAAAGAAGAGAAAAGGCTACTGAAGGAGCAGAACAAATATCTGCTTCAAGCCTTACAGAAGATGGGTAGTGCACCTCCCACGACTGCCACCGAGACTTCTGAGCTTCTCAGCCAGGAGAAAATCAATGAATATTCAAAGATCGGCGAGCAGGGTATGGCCGTTTCTGCTTGGAGGAGCCAGATCCTCAAGGACAGTGAAAGAGTGATCGCCGAGTATGTCAATTCATATCTAAACATCAAAAAGGTGAACAAGGAACTCCAAGTATTAGCGGGTCCCATATCAGAAGAGCTAGATCATGCTAGACTCCAACATGAGACCTTTCAACAAATGTTCGACTGTTCAGTCGAAGATCTGGTCAAGTTCGGAGTTTTCGGCCATCCAAGGGCCCTCAACAAAACCATGTCCACTTTGGACTATCGGATAGATCAGCTGGAATTTGTTCTGGAAAAGATAGACAAGGTGAAGGAAGAGGCCCTGGATGCGATGCATCAAATGGAGCGAATTGTTCTTAACATGTCTCCAGGGCTGCTCACTCCTTCCTTTACCATGAGATCAGCTGATGAAACTATCCGGATCTTCAAGGAGATCGCTTCTCAAGGAACGGGGCCAGAGGTCACATTTGACACTGAATCTATCAACAACCTGCTGGCCTGTAGGGACTTCATCGGGTTCCTCATCGAGGCGGAGAAAGATTATTCTAAACTCCCAGAAAAGCTCATAAGCGAGCGGGAGACTTGCGAAGCAATCAGCGAACGGCACAAGGATCCATCACAGGATCAATTTGGGCCCATGATTAACAAGTTTTTGGAATACCGCGCTCAGTTCCACATATCATCTCCTGAGCAGCATCAGAAGCAGGCAACCCCCTTTCGGCCGCAGGATGACGATGACGAGTAGCTGCTTCTTCTTCTTCTTCTTCTTCTTCTTCTCTCTATTCTCCGACTTTCTTGTTGAAATGTCTAAAGTGTGTTGGCACAAATGATGACATCATCCATGTTGCATCATGGGATGATGTCATCCATCAAGTTGTCAAAAGTCAACATGACTTTTAGATATTTTGTAAATATCTTTGTAAATATTTGTTGGCTCCTTTTTGCTTTCCTTCTCCTCTCTTCTATAAATACTGGAATACTTGTTGTATTCAGGGTGAACATTTTTTAGATGAAAATAGAAGTGAGGAGAGAAAGACTTTGAGCTTTCTTGTAACAGAAGAAAACAGTAATACAAATATTAAGACTTTGTGCTCAATAGCTGTGTTATGCATTAGATCTTCCTTACGTTAGATCTGTATGTGTTTAATCTGTTGGATTCATATCTACTTTTCTGTCATTTGCTCATCAGTATTGCTTTGTTTATTTATGCAAGTAGGTTTGGCTCTGTTTACTACCAACCCAAAAACATAAATCTTCTGACCTTTCTGCTTTGGAATTCATTTCTTTTCTTCCTTCGGATCTGTTCTTTCTCTTTTCCCTCTTTCATTCCTTTCTTTTCGCAGCCTGAAACACTCTACTGGGATGAGATCCCAAACCCCCGAAGGCAGAATCTGTGAGACTTGCATAGATTCCTGCTGGTAGAATAGCAATAAACCAGTTTCGCTTTGCTGACTCAAAGAGGGGCTAAGCCCTGCACACTGTTGGCTCGTCTATCCATAGATCTGTCCAGGTGACAGATTTTCGGCCGTCCACTTAAGAGTAATGCAACCACATTATACACCTGCGACTAAGCCAGTCGAGACCACAGGAAGAACTACAGTTCAATCTAATCCCTACTAAAACGCAGCATAGGACAAAAATCGAGAATCGAGCCAACACACAACATATCATGGGCTCCAACAGTGCCAAATTCAAGCAATACTTATATTAAAGGTTTAAATTGAATTTGAATTCGTATGACAACAAATCAAGGATCATAAAAGTACTCACAGCAAAAAATTCTACAGAAATTACAACATAAATTACTTTTAAGTGACTCCATTGAAGTTGATAACATTTAGTATTCATAATAAAACAACAACATTCATAATGTCCAACTTGACAGAAGTTTAAAATACTAAATACCTTTCAAGAAATCTCACTGAGTCAATATTGACTGTAATCAAAACTGGGCTTACATAGAAGTAGAAACACTAGTTACAGGTCTATCAAGGACTTCAACTAAATCCATAACAACAGTATTCACTCTAAGCTTAAGTAGAAGACGAAACATTTTAAAGAACTCCAACTGAGTTCTGTACCAATGAAATTCATTGCTAAGTGAAAGTATTCATAACAAGGCAACAGAAGTCATATTACCAGTTACCCCTCCAGGACTCCAACTGAATCAAACTAATAGTATTCACATAAATGACTTCTACAAAAGTCCATAATATACGAAACATTCCAAGGACTCCACAGAGTCATTTCGTATATATATAAATATATTACAAACTATCAACGGGTTAAACCCCATGATTGCAACACAAGGGGGGAAAAACTTCTATAAAGTCGCATTCAAATACTATAAACACATAAATTTATCCAATAAAAAGTAACTTAAGTATTATAGCAAGATCCAACAAGATTCAGCAACCATAACATATATTACTCACGAAAAAACTTTTAAAGAAGTCGTATATACTGTACATTCAAGAAATCCAACAGTATCATTTTTAACAAGTGGAAACAACAAGGTATCGACTGATGAAGTCTAAATCAAACAAGAAAACAATTCATGGACTCCTACAGAGCCGAGCATTCGTAAATTTTTCTTGCAAACATTTTTACAAAATCTAACCGGAATGCAAAACACGGCAAGATAGTACATCCGTTTGAAACAAATGCACACCCATCAAGGGTTCACTTGAAGAATCAAGCCAGTAAGAAGATACAGCAACTAATTCACACAAAGCTACCATAAAATGGTAAACTGAACCCAAAAATCATCTGAACAGAGTTGTTCTAATGAAATCATTTGAAAGAAATCAATATTTTTAAAAGGTTAGGGCCTAACATGCCTGGTAATGTTGCTTAAAAATCCGAATAGAAGACCACTAAAAGAGCTCGAGCCTTCTCCTCTTTTTCCACGTTAGATTCAACAACAATAATTTGTTATTTCCATGCCTTATAAAATTTCCTCGACAGAGAAAAGAGCTAGAAAATCTCATAGTTGCCATGCAACACCAAGTAGACAGGTGCGAAGAGTTACCAGTGATCAAACAGAGGGAAACCCGAAGCGCATGAAAAACCAAATAAACAACCAGTTTTCCTTTTTACATGTCTTCCCAAGAAATCTGAGCTCGGAGACTGAGTTCATTAATTGCATTAACTCCAAAATTCCCGCTCAACCTCCATTGCCACTGACCGCCATAGTTGGCGATGGAAAAATATTGCAAATCAAAGACCATTTCCAAATTTGGCGACTCTGCCACGTTGGCTTTCACTAGCCATTTAAAACCTCCACTAATTCCTTGTCCTTCATGGTTATCCATCCCATTTAATGCCATAGAAACTACCACCCATGGCTCACACCCCTGCATAGGTCCCTTTCCTCCATGTTCATTAGTTAGGTTAGAAACATAGGTTAGAATTTAAGGTGATACTTAGTCTAACCTCCTTAGCGCTAGGTTACACTAACCTTAGAACTTTTAGTTTATAGTTTAGGCCTAGGTTAGATTAGCACTAATCTAACCCATAGGTTATTAACCTTAATAAATTCAGTTTAGGTCTAACATTTAGAATGTTCAGAATAAGAACCTACAGATATACATTCACGAAAAGGATTCACTCCAGCACTGTCAATAAGCTAGTTGAATAAATGTATCTGAATTTATTACCTGGCCCATGATCAAGACCTTCCTGATATCTATGATATCAGGAACCAATTCATTTAACACGATCAGCCTGAGTTAGACTCTGGAATAGCTTATTCAATGCATTCTGACCTTGCAACCTGCGTAAGGTCTATAATTTTTGTTCATCCCGAATAAACTTAAAGCATCTCTTGGATCAATGCCACTAATCCAAGGCTGGGTCTTATAGATGGATAAATCCACAATTCATTCCGAGATCAGATTAAACTCAGGTGTAAAATGAAAGAAATAAAAGAGTCCAATCATATTCCGACTCAGTCAAAGATCTTCAATTGCAAAGAAGATACAGTCCATATTTTGAGCATGACTTCACAATCAAAGGAACACATCCTTTTACAGAAGAAATCATATATCAACACTTGAATGTTCAGGAGGAAGTAACAACAGTTCAGAGTGTTACATAGGGGATATTTTCAAGGGTAGGTGAAGCCAACCCCTAAAAAAATTAAACTATAATTTTTAGGAGAACAGGTCAACTGACCTGCTGCCAGAAAATTCGCCTTTTCAATTTTTTTAAAAATGGAATATTCACCAGTAAGATGAATATTCACCACTAAAATTGGATTCTTGCAAGTAGCCCAAGCTTTCTTAGACCACTTCTCAATCAACATTGTCAAAAAATTCACCATGACTGATCTCTATTCCACTCGACAGTATGACGACGAGTCTATCGCGTAATTTTTTGCTTGTTGGCATAGCCTAATTAACCATCTCACATTTCAATTACCTCAAATTGAGCTCATAGAGCTAAAACATATAATAGGGTCCACTAGGCATGCCAAAATGTTTCACCGTTTTCTTTATGTTTTTTATGAAACAAAGAGAAAACATATGGGCTAGGAGGAATACCTGTTGTGTTGGTCGGTTGGAGGTTGATGTGTGCATTCTGACTTATCGATCTGATGTTGACTGTGAGAGTTTCTTTTTGGCTAGGAGGAACTACCTGAAATAGAAAATAAGACCAAAAAATAAAAGTTTAAACAATATATGGTAGTGGACTGCCTAGCGTATGCTAGATCCAAGAATTTTGATACTCCCTAGATGGATATCAATCCAGTGTTTAAAAAACTTAATGTGAAGAAAAGAAAATATTCCTTACTATAGTTGATATGATTTAGGTATCTCATTCAAATACAATAAGAAAATCTAATCATGGCTAGGCAAGGCTATAATCAGATCTCAATGGAGGGGTAATTATCAAGGTACTGGGACTGGTCAGGGTCAGGTTCTAGGTTTCTTAGGCCACTTGGATGAAGGTTCTTAGGTTTTGTTATTAGAAAAGGTATTAAACACTAAGAGTGACATTGGTCTGGTATAACTGGTGATGGTTTAAAAGGGACCGATGATGGTCATGGGTAACTGGTGTCAGTAGGGTTGGGGTGAAAGAAGATTGATGGGATATGGTTATAGAGGTTGATCTGAGGTTAAAGAAAGACAAAAAGGGGGTTGTAGAGGTTGATCTAAGGTATTAGGTGTACTCAGAGATGTGTAATAGTCAGATATAGGTGATTTAATGGTGTGGGTGGAGGAATGGTTGAGTTTACAGGAAGGTAAATGGTAGGGGAATGAGAGTGCAAGTGGAAACCGATAATAACGGTAGAAGAACTTAATAGACTGAAGTAGAAATAAATGATGTTGGTTTAAAAAGTACTTACTATGGTGCAGGTTTAAATGGCTAAATGGTGATGACGGTTGATTAGAGGAATGATGTATGGTACCATGGAAGTGCTTCTTGGAATGTTACCATGAGTGCAATACCTTTTGATCTGTCCTGATGCTGGCTATGGATGTCTGGAGGTATGAAGAGGCTTTGGTCTTACTTACATGCAACTCTCTTCTCTTCTCCTTGATTCCAGAATGTGCCAACCTTTTTCCAAAAAGGTTACCCAAGGTGAATAAATGGTAACCAATGATGGTTCCTGGTTGACTAGCATTGGTTTCGGGATGACCGGGTGTCAGCTTAAGGTGGGATTCCCTAGGTTTACTAAAAATGGGCAGATCTTGGCAATCACTTGGGTCAAGTTGGTTTTTATTCTCACAGATCAAGAATGGAAGTTTCCCTTCTAATGAGCGGGAATGTGTTTAGAGGAATAATAGGCATGTGATTTTAGGGTTAAACTAAATATTATCTCATTAAGTTACGTGGGACTAAGTCTTAGTTATGGAAACATGCTATGAATAGGTCTATGGTGAGGTGGAAATTAGTTTAATTAGGATAATTAAATAATAAATATTGTTAAATAAGGTATTAATTTAATGGAAGTTATTCAATTAATATTAATGTGGGGTGAAAGGGGCCATGGTTAGAGGAACATGTTTAAGTTGGTTATTCGACTAGGGTCTAAGGGGAGTGTGACCAAATTTTGGTGTCTACATTTTCCCCTTTTTGTCACGTAGCTTGTATTGGTAAGCGATGCTGACAAAAATAAGATGTGGGTATCCCATGTGTGGGTGAAGGTGATCTCCCTTAAACCAGGAACTAATGAGGTGTAAGAAAAAATCGGTGAGTGGTTTGATAAAAAGGTGGATGTGACGAAAATGAATGTAAGTGGGCCTGAGTGTAGCTGTGAGCATATGGGGTACATGGGTAAGGGTCAAAGTAGGAAAACAAGTAAATGAGCCAGAGTTAAAGGTAGTGGCTATCAAATGCATGCACACGTTATAAACTATGGCATGGTACCAGGTGGAATAGATTGCAAAATATATGTCATCCAAGGTCAATAGGTTTATTTCAACAAGGTTGAAGTTATTCCAATATCCAAGGTATAGGATATGGTGTGGAAACAAAATGTAGGTCAGGTGTAGGAACGTTTAGGTATGTTCCGGTACACCAAAGGTTGGGTCGGGATAAACGACATGGACACCTATAATTACGCCCAAGCAATTTAAATACTTAAATTGTGCTAATTATCCCCTTTCTCGCAAATCAACGACATATCGTCAAAAGCACTCATTTTCCCTCATATCATCATTAATTAATTACACTAAGCTAATTAATTAAGTTGCCTATCCAACAAATACCCTAATTAACGACCTTCCGTTAATAAATCACCTCTTCTATCTAGATTAATTAATTATTATTAATTAATTAGTCTTCCCCTTCATTTAACTAGTAAATCAATATTTAATTGATTTAATCCCCTTTTAATAGCCTAAATCGTACTAATATTCCTCTAATTAGCTTCTATAAGCTTACATCTACCTATTAATTAATCACCTTTGATTAATTAAAATACCCCCCAACTCCCATGACTTGCTAAACATGTATTAAACCCTTCTAAAGTAAGGTTACCTTTAATAAAGCAACCTTATCCATTCCTAATCATGTTTTACCTTTATCCCACATTCATGAGAATGTGTTGAATCCTTTATCCTTTGGGCTATATAAAGAGCCCTCCACCTACCTTTTTACTTACACCTAAACTTTCTAAGAGAGTAAATGCAAAGCATATAGCAAAGAGACTAAGAGCTTGCACCTTGCCCTTTTGAGAGTTCATCATCTTGAAGAGTTAAGCCTCTTTCTTAAAGTGCTTGGGTCATATGGGAGGTGTCAAAAGGGTCTTGTAGCCCAACTTTGATTAGCCCCCATTCCTAGGTTCTTGGAGCATTAAGGACAACTATTTTGATAGCCATGGAGCTTACTTAGGTCCATTCATTTATTTGTTGTTAGAGAATAGAGGAGTTTATATATTTAGCATTGTTAGTTTCAAAGTTTGTATTGATGAATGCTAGTATCTAACCCTTGTTTAATTCTTATCATGATGGTGTTTATGCTTTGTTTTAGCTAAATCGTAGAGCTATTTTAGGTGGTAGTTCTTGTTTCATTTGATTTAGCATTAATTAAAGTATACATGCACACATTTGGCACGCCCGGTGGGACTTACTCCATTGTCCTTTGCACTTAATTTCAAGTTTTTGTAGTTAAGTTTTATTTTTGATTACTAACCCTCTTTTACACATGTTGATCTAACTTGTTTTTCCTAACTTGTTTTGTTGAGTTTGCATGTGTTGAGTATTTCTTGTAGGTATGAAGGAGGTGAAGTGCTGTCAAAATTGGAATTGAGGAGAAAATTTCAAGATTTCTCCATGTTTTCATTTTTAGAGCTTACTTTTTCAACATTCTACATGCTAGTTTTGTCAATTTCTTGAAGATTTTAAATTCTTGAGCATGTAGGTTAGTGTTTGATAGTGCTGAGTCTTCTATTTACATATTAATGTGGTGGGTTGCTGTCAAAATTTAATCTTGGTGAGAAAATTTCAAGATTTCATCATGTTTTCATTTTTTGAGCTTACTTTTTCAACATTTTACATGCTAGTTTTGTCAATTTCTTGAAAATTTTCAATTCTTGAGCATGTAGGTTAGTGTTTGATAGTGCTGAGTCTTATATTTACATATTAATGTGGTGGGTTGCTGTCAAAATTTAATGTTGGTGAGAAAATTTCAAGATTTCATCATGTTTTCATTTTTAGAGCTTACTTTTTCATCATTCTACATGCTAGTTTTGCCAATTTCTTGAAAATCTTACATTCTTGAGCATGTATGTTAATGTTTGATAGCGTTGAGTCTTCTATTCATATATTAATGTGATGGGTTGTTGTCAAAATTGAATCTTGGTTGGAAAAATTTGCCCATTTTGCATATTAAGGGACGTTTTTTTTGACATTTTTTAAGTGCATGTCAAGTGCATACCCATGAGCATAAGAGCATATGCGTAACCCATCTTACGAAGGCCATAACTTTTGCTCCCGACCTCGAAATGACTCCATTTTTTTTGCGTTGGAAAGGTATTGAAGTTAACTATGCAATGAAAACATAAATTCGGGATTTACACTTACAGAAGTAACAGGTTTTTCTGTTATTTTAAAACTGGTCATTTTCTAACATGTCTAATGTTTTGATGAATGTTGTATTTCCATGCTTACTCGATTTAGATCAAAGCGTGTGTATGCTCTTCTCTTGCACCTTTTGGTGATCTTGAGAATCAAAAACAACTTTGATCTATATCTTTTTAACATTGGGATTAAACTTGGAAATTTAATTATTCATTTTGCTTAAGGGAATGAACCTTTTACAAAGCATTTTTCAATGGTCCTTTGATTTGAAGTTTTCCATTTCTATATAGTTGGGATAAAGTTTGTGTATGCTCTTCTCTTGCACCTTAGGGTGATCTTGAGAATCAAAAGCAACTTTATTCTTCATTTTATAACATTTGGTAAATTGGAAACTTCATCTTTCACTTTTGGTTTAAAGGGAATGAACATTTATCAAGAATTTTGTATGGTTCATTGATCGAAAAGATTTTATTTACTTTTTAGTTGGATTATTTGTTGTGTATGCTCTTCTCTTGCATCCTTGGATGATCTTGAGAATCAAAAGCAACTCTTAATCCTCTTTTAAATAATGTGATTTTCTTGGAGAACTACTAACGCTTGAGTGCAGGACCTAAAAACGCTTGTCAAAGAAAGGAGGAATCAAAACGAAATCAAAAACTACTAATACAGTTGTTATACAGGTTGCCAAAAGGTGTTCAAGCAAACCACACCTAATTAAACAAGATAAAAAGAACAACATATTCAAAACACTGTATTGCAGGTTTCGGAAAAGGGTACGTCCCTCTCCGCTCAACTGGAACATAACCCCTTTGGCATAACGCCTTAAGCTACAACAATGGGGGTGGTTCCAGGAACCCCAAAGTAGTCCACGCAAGAGGGAACCTTGTGGATGAAACGGGAAGTGCTCCGCACTACCTACTTGACTAGTGATTCCTTTGTGAGATAGAGTTACAGGTTGTCCGTTGTGGCGACCCCAGTGATAGTACACGTAGACGCACTAGTTGCCTACTGTTCTTGAAGGGGGTAAAGTAAAGCCGAGATACTCCCAAACTAGTCAGTGCGACTTTTTGGGTAAATCGCGCTCGCTCGTGGCAACTTGGTAACACCTAGGGCGAGAGAACCACCTAGGAGAATATACTTTGGCCAGGAGCCCACTTTGACCATTTTAAAACAGTGTTGAGTTGTGAACCTTGTTTTTGAGAAACGTGTGACGTATTACTTTCGCCTAGTTTTTACTTGCCTTAGGGCGAGGCGAAACTCTGCTGAAGTGAGGCTAGCATTTTTCGTCATTTTTTTTCTTGATTTATTTCCTTCATATTCTTTTGACACTTTGTTGATCAAAAGAAGTGTGATTACCTTTGTGTTGCCATTCGACTGTTTCTCTCACTTTTATGTCCGTTTACGCCCATCCATGTTTGCGGCTGGGTTAGTTAAACGTCTAAAGTGAGTGGAGGCGTTTTCACGTCATTTGGTAGCCATTGTGATCTTGATACCCATGTCAAGATCGTCATTGTAGTTAGGCGTGGTTCATCACTGCGGACTTCCATAGAGGAGTTAGCTTGTTTGTCTCGTATCATTACAATTTTGATATTTACGTCTTGTTTCTTGTAAACTCGACATAAATACCTATATTGTACGGTTACGTTGCACACATTCTTAACTATTCCTAGCTATACTTTGAGCTTTTTTTTTTGTTCGGTTTTATTATTACCTCGATTTCAAAAGGTGCTAGGCACTACCATTTGTGCGTGTTATATCAATAACACCTCGATATCAATACTTCACTTTCTTGCAAAGTGGGTTAACATATCTTGGTGATATTGTTGTGTCATTCGCAAATCGTAATTGGCACTTTTTGAGATATAGGTCTTAATCAGACTCAAGCTTGCTCATTGTATATCTTGATTGGGAGATCGCATTTAACTTCATGTATTTACTTACGTCTTGTTCATTCCTTTGAACTTGGCATAAGTGGAGACATCTTGTTAATCATCTGGCGTCACAAATTACTTTGAAACGTAGTCTAGGAAGTGCTTCTTTTGATTAAGTTTTAATACCAAATGCTTGTATCACGGGTGATTTATCACTCTATCATATTGGTATTCTCACATTGGTGACACATTCATACTCTTAGCAATTTCATCTTGTGTTTCACTTAGGGGTAGACATTGAATTTTGAAAAAATCTACAACTTACCTTAGTGAAACTTATCACGAAAACATGGCTCCCAAAACACGTCTAGGGTTGAAGAAACAGACATATGAGGAACAACAAGCACATGCTTGGGAGACCTCTAACGGACAAGGGTCAAACCCCTTCATTGGACACGATTTAGGGCCACTATTTTCTGCAGAAAAGGAAACCGAAGAGATGGTCGATCATAGTGGAAATGAATTAGAATCACCACACGCAGAATTTGATTTTGACCCTACTCTACTAGATGAGTTTCTCCTTAGAAACAAAGATAGAGTTTTGGCACGGGTTGTGGAATTAGGGGCCAAATTGCCCACCGAGAATGAACCAATATTACCTACAAATGACACTACTAAGGAAGAATGCCCCCTTATCAATATGGAAGATATTTTAACAGGTGGGCATGCTTCCACTTCTTACGCAGAAAATGATAAAGTGGTAGGGCATAGAATACCCCTCATCAAAGTGCCACGAAGAAACAAGATAGAACATGAGACAGGGGAAGAACCTCCACAATACGAAGAGGAAGAACCTTTAGAAGAAGAAAACACAAACCAAGTCACAATCCAACAACAACTCAGTAACCTAAGCCGACAACTAGCTTTGCTTACTTTCCAGGTACAAAAAGACACAAACAAGAATGTTCAAAAGTCAAGGCCTAAGTTTAGGATCCATGAACTCCATCGAGAAAACCAAGGAGAAGAAGACATGGGGTATCATCGTGTACACGTCCCCACTTCTCCCACTAAAGAACAATTGCTCGCACAAGAAGTGCAATCTATGAAAGCAACGCTTGCAAGCATACAAGAAAGCAATATAGGGAGTATTAGGAAATACAAATATGAAGAACTATGCCCCTATCCTTTTGACAAGACAATAACCCTTCAACCCTTTCCAAAGAAATTTGATATGCCAAAGTTTGACAAATACAAAGGAAAGGGAGACCCAAGGGATCATGTTAAAGATTTCTACATGGCATGTCAAGAGGTGTCTTATAGTGATAATTACCTTATCAGACTCTTTCCTAAGAGTCTCGGAGGTCAAGCATTGGAATGGTTTACACGCTTACCACGAGGATCAATTTTCACCTGGCCAGAATTGGCAGAAAGATTCGTGCGTCATTTCTCATATAACATAGAGAGTGACATCACCATGGCAGACTTGTGCAGCACAAAACAACGCCCAAATGAGACCTTCGCCAGCTTCCTCCAACGATGGAGAGGGATAGCTAGTCGCTTCCCTTGCGCTTTCCCTGAGAAGCAGCTAGTCAGTATTTTCATCCCTAATCTCAACCCAGATATAGCTTTCCACCTCCAAATGCATTGTGTCCGCACCTTTGAGGAGGTTATCGAGAAAGGGATTCAAATAGAAAAGGCTCTCATTGCCAAAGGCACCCTCAAAACCCAATCTAAAGACAACCAAAGTGTCAAACCCACTGAAAAGCCAAAGATCTTTAACAAAAACAAAAACGTGGTGGGGGACGGAATCACTGATTCCAAACGTGTTCAAACGGTCCAAACCAGTCAACCTTTTAAACTAACCAAGGGCCCAATTCAACCACCACCAAAGCGACGAACATTCACCTCCCTCAATGAACCATTGTCTGTCATACTAAAACAGTTGGATGCGGCCCACATGATGACCTATCCTACAACGCAACCATTTGATGACAACACTCCTAAACCTTCATGGTATAAGGAACATGAATACTGTGAAATGCATCGCGTTAAAGGTCATAAAACAGACAAATGTTTGCGACTTCGCCACTATATTCAAGACCTCATTGACAACGGGGAGATAGAGGTGGATAATCCTAGCCACATGCAAACACCTAATGAGAAAATGGGGATTTATAAGGAACCATTCCCCAAGCATGATAAGTCGGAAAAGGCAAAACCGGATCGGGGGGAGTCATCCCAAACCTATAAAGCCACAAATTACTTGTATACCAAGAGAGATAACAATCATTACGATTCACTTATCGGATGTATTCGCTCCCCTACTGACCGTGTCAATACCATCCGGATCAAGGGAAAGGACTGCGCTGCGGTAACAAGGCGTGCCCGCCTTGTGATTCCAGAACCCTCTCTTGTGACCCCACAAACTGGTAAATATAACCTTTTAGAACAACTTGAGAAGACACCTGCTAAGATCTCGATCTTAGATCTTCTCAAGATATCCAATGTGCATAAGGACATTTTGTATCAAACTCTTCAGGGGTCGGGAGTGCCTTTAGAAGTCGATCCTGCATACCTTCAAGCCGCGGTGGCAAATATTACACCCAGTGAGCATCTCACTTTCAACCATAGGGAGGTCCCTACCGAGAATCCTACACATAATCTTCCCTTATACATTGAGGTAGTTGTTACCCGCAGGAAAATCAAACGGGTGCTTGTGGATAACGGATCTGGATTGAACATCTGCACGCTTAAATTAGTCAAACAATTGGGACATACGGAAGAAGATCTTGAGTCCCATATCATCACTATCACCGCATACGACAACGCGGAAAGAGAGTCAGCAGGCACCATTACGCTGCCAATGGAGGTGGGCCCCACTTGCCATCAGACAAAGTTTCACGTCTTAGACTTGGAACTTCCATATAATATGCTTCTAGGCCGACCATGGATCCATGCCATGCAAGCAGTGCCATCAACATTTCATCAATGCATCAAGCTGAAGCATGAGGGACATACAGTAACAATACCAGGAGACTCAGAGCCCTTTTCTCATTGTAGAGCTCTTAATAGCTTTGCACAAAAGGGTACATACGCATGTCCCTCCACAGATATAGTTGTCCCCCTTCATTCTGAGGCCATGGAATCTCGAGTAGATTCAAATTCTCTTAGTTCTTGCACTCATGGGGCATCTACTTCAACATCTCCATTTAATTTATGGGAGATGAAAATTCTGGAATATGGCTGTGGGGAGTATAATGTACAACAAGCGCTCTTGGTTTCTGACCTCTCCTTGTCGCCCAAGACTAGAGGTCGACCCAACTACCGCTTCAGGAGACCTAGAGAGGAACATACTATTGGGTCGTTCCTACCTGGAGGCTTGTTAGCTGAGGAAAAATTACTTGATCCACCTACTACTTGGGTCCCTGAGGACACTCAGCCATCTTGTTATCAAACCCCAGAATATGAAAAATCTAGCAGAATGATGTACTCCATGGGCTACAAAGGCCTAGGATGTGGGAGGAATGAACAAGGACAAAGAGAACCAGTCCCTCTTCCACATTTCAAAACAGAAAGATATGGCATTGGGATTCGCCCTTATGGAGCACACCCCAACGATCAAGATGCGACTTGTTCTGAGCATGAGGATAGCTCCGATTATCTAGATAGCGATGCGGATTCCTGTTGTAGCCAATATGAGGATCTGGCCTCCACGAACCTTTTCATGAATAATGCTGTCCTAACCATCACCCCCAATAAACCAACCCTTGACCTTGTATACCCCTCCCTTGTTGAATGGGACCAACAACGTCACGTGCCACTAGATTTATTCGAGAATGACGAGGCTATTGCAGAGTTCATGGGCATAAGGGATACAATTCCCATTGGAGATCACAAGAAGGGTTTCTTTATTGACTTAGACACCTGCGCCTACTTCGGCGAGGAGGCTGAACTTCGTGGTCAGCAAAATTTAAAGAAAAGCGAGGGCAAGAGTTCTAAAGAAAAGCCTCGGAAAAAATCAAAGTCCAAGTCACACAGTGAAAACCTCTTTGAGGCATTGGCTGACAAACAAATAAGAAAATTAAAGGACAAACAAAGTGACCACGCCAAGGATGAAAATCTCGTAGAGACATCCTTGGATGAAGATCTCAACCTACCTCCCGATCCCACGCGTATGGAGGATTTATCAAAATTGTTAGTTGAAGAAACCATTGATGTCAATATTGGTACTGAAGAAGATCCCAAGATAGTAAAATTGGGAGCATCACTCTCAGCCAGAGAACAAAAGACGTTCACTATGCTACTGCGAGAGTTTATTGATGTGTTCGCATGGTCTTACAAAGACATGCCCGGCTTAGATCCAACTTTGGTCGTGCATAACTTGGTTGTGCACGCAGACGCTAAGCCTATCAAACAGAAGCTTCGAAAGATGCACCCAAGAGTGGCCTTGTTAGTTAAAGAAGAGTTGGAAAGGTTGCTTGCAGCAGGATTCATCAGGCCAATTGATTATTCTGAATGGATATCAAACATTGTTCCTGTCCAGAAGAAACCTATTGGTATCCGAATTTGCACAGATTTTAGGGACATCAATAAAGCTTGCCCTAAAGATGACTTTCCATTGCCCAACATTGACATGATTGTTGACTCAACCGCAGGGTATGAAATGCTATCACTTATGGATGGCTTTTCGGGTTATAATCAAATTAAGATCGCTGAGGAAGACCAACACAAAACAGCTTTCACAACTCCTTGGGGCACCTTCTGTTATCAGGTGATGCCATTCGGCCTTAAGAATGCGGGAGCAACTTATCAGCGGGCCATGACAGTAATATTTCACGATATGATTCATGACATCATGGAAGACTATGTAGATGACATCCTGGGAAAGTCCAAAACAAGAGAGGAACATCCTATCATTTTGCGGCGTATCTTTGAACGCCTACGTGAATACAAAGTCAGGCTAAATCCAAAGAAGTGTGTCTTTGGTGTGCTATCTGGGAAACTATTAGGCTTCATCGTGTCCAGACGAGGTATTGAGGTAGACCCTGCTAAAGTATCTGCCATCACAGAAATGCCTCCACCTGAGAATATCAAGCAACTGCGTAGCTTGCAAGGGAAAATTCAAGCCATTCGCCGCTTTATCTCCCAGCTTGCAGATAAATGTCACTCATTCACTCATTTGCTTAAGAAGGACATCACTTTCATCTGGGGACCTGAGCAACAACAAGCCTTTGCTTTGCTTAAACAGTACCTGGCTAATCCACCTGTCCTCATGCCTCCCACTCCGGGAGAACCACTTTTGCTCTATATTTCTGCTACGCAATATGCTATTGGTGCACTGCTCGCCCAATATGACCTTAGCCATAAAGAGAAAGCAGTGTACTATCTGAGTCGCACCCTCATCACCTATGAACGTAATTATCCTCAGATTGAGAAGGCTTGCTTGGCTGTTGTTTTTACCTTTCAGAAACTTCGCCATTACCTGCTAAATACTAAGACCAAGCTCATATCCAAGGTCGACCCACTCAAGTATTTGTTGTCCAAACCTGCCCTCACAGGTAGAATGGCTAATTGGATCATTCTACTCAGTGAGTTTGATATAGAATTTGTCCATCAAAAATCAATTAAAGGACAAGTACTTGCTGACCAGCTAGCGGAAGCACCTTTGCAAAGCACAGAACCTTTGAGTCTGGATCTGCCAGATGCATCTTTGCTCTACATTGAAGAATCTGTCGTATGGCAGATACATTTTGATGGATCTTTTACGTTTCATGGTTCAGGTGCAGGAGTGGTCCTTATTACTCCTTCAGGTGATCCTATACCACAGGCTTTCCGCCTGGCCTTCCCTTGCACGAACAACATTGCGGAATATGAAGCACTCATTGCAGGGATGAAGCTAGCCATCAAGTGGAATATTCAACATGTGAAGGTTGTAGGTGATTCACAGCTAATCATCAAACAGGTTAATGATGAGTATAAAGTTAAGGATGACAAGCTCATACCTTATAAGAAGTTGGTGGAAACTCTGAAGGAGTATTTTGTGCGCATTACCTTTGAGCAAATCCCAAGGGCGCAGAATAGATCGGCAGATGCTATGGCAACGGTGGGATCTATGCTTCGTATTCCGCCAGGGAACAATGATATGCCATTCTTCGTAGAAAATCTACGCCAGCCCGCGTATGACATGCCAGAATCTTGCTTGGCTTGTGAGGTTGTTGGTCCCCATTCACCATGGTATGAACCCATTTTCACCTATCTTAAGGACAGTACATTCCCTCCCGAAATCTCCCGCTCTGAAAATCAGAGCCTAATTCACCAAATAGCCCGTTACACCCTATTAGGAGGTACACTTTATCGTCGTGGCTACGATGGGAATCTGTTACGTTGTCTGGATGTGTCGGAGTCAATCCAGGAAATTAAAGAAGTACACGAAGGAGTATGCGGAGCACATACAAACGGAATGGTCTTGGCTAAGAAACTGTTAAGAGTAGGTTACTATTGGCCCACCATAGAAACTGATTGTTGTAATTATGTTAGAAAATGTTGCTATGCC